>JAOPUG010000152.1:28218417-28234775 GCA_027564375.1 Micropterix facetella
CTGTCCAATCTTCCGATCCCACTCCATGCCCGGTCGCACGGAAAAAACTTTGATGATTGCTTCACGGTAAAGGTGGTTCCGGCCCATTAGGTTTATTAAAATGTATTCCAGTCCAAACTTAAAGGAGAGTTACCTAATTGTGGCAATGCTGAGAATAATCCTCACAGCTATCATAAGTAACACCAGTTGTGAGAGCAGCTTTTCTAAACTGAAATTGATTTAAAGTCCGCGGAGAGATTAACAAATCTAGCTATCGCGGCAATCGAACAAGAGGTTGCCATTGACCTTTGCATTAAGGAGTTTAAGTCGAAAAAATCTCGAAGAATACAAATTTAATTTAAGTAAGGTGTTTTATTTTGAATCCTTTTGAAATGGCGATAGAGTAAAACAGACCTATTACTTACTGATTTTTATTTTCTAAATTGCAAAAAAAAATTATGTTCGCCCCGGGCGTCAAAATTTCACGCTACGCCACTATCACAACCCGCTGAAAATGTTGAAAAGCGATGTAAGCATGAGTTGTAGGGAATGTCCTCAGAATTCTGTCATATTTTTTTTCTAGGATCAGTATTAACGGATTTGGTCATTTTAATGTCATTCAGAAACAAAATAGCGGATATCTCTTATCAGGTTTTCAAATCTTGGCATTAAAATTAACTATTTTTGTACCTACGTTGTCTTGGTCCTAATTGGTCGTGTAGTTTCTGGGATACAGTGGGTTACAGACAGACATTTTCCAGAAATCCCTTTTTTTGGATTCCAATGATCCAAAATGTGGAGATCCAGCGCAAACTCAAATGCTAAATTTTATTAAATTTGTTAAATTTTGAAAAATATTTTCCCTATTTACGTACTTTATGTAACACAACATTTTTTTGGGATAGTAAAAAAAAAGATGTATTCGTCTTGCCTAATATTGGGCAAAAATTTTACTATTGTGTATTCAGCGCAACGTTGCTACCAATGCGTATTTCTAAAATAGAAAGCACTTTAAAGAAAATTAATATCTTGATTTCACTGACAGTATACAATCGGTGGTGAGATTCGAATGAGAGTGTCGCATATTATTATTTCCTATAAGCTGGATAAGATATAGATGAAACTATTGGGAATATTTTGAATACTGGCAACATCTATGTTAACTATCAGAGGTTTCGTTCCCGCCCAAAATTTTAAACACGTAAGTCCGCATATCTTATTGTACTACGCGACGGTGTGTTAAGTATTGCAAATAAATCGATCTATATAAAGAAACTCGTTAAAATATAAAGAAATGCGGCTGGAATCTCAAAATTTTATGGGCCGAGATCGCGCAATATTGAGCTGATTTTTTTGTATAGAAATCACAAAAAATTAAGACAAGATAGCCGCGATACCGCTACAAATGAGGTGACATGATACCGCTGACATGAAGAAAGAGGAGAAAATCGAGCGGAAGATCAACACCAAAGCCAGGTTAATCATCATTCAGTGCGTAAGTGATAAATACTTGGAATATATTAAGGATTCAAAAACCGCTCTGCAAATGGTGGAAGCGCTAGAAGCTGTCTTCGAACGCGGAAAAGCACTTTTTCAAGGTCTGAAAAGAAAATTACTCTAAAACTTGGAAGCGATACATTGGAAAATCACTTCATGAAGTTCGACCGTCTAATACGAGACATAGAGAATGCAGGATCTAAAATAGAAGCATCAGATAAGGTATGCCAATTGCTTCTTACTCTACTTGATCGGAGGAAAATTATTCACAATTACAGTGTGGAGAAACTAAAAATCAAAAATATATGTTTACAGGTATGGCACAGAAGGCTTTGAGATTTGAATAAAAAAGTCCAAACCAGATGAAAATTTCGATAACAGAAAAAATATGTGAACCATGTATTAAAGGCAAGTCAACCAGATTACACTTTCGAATTGTAGAACATCCTTGATCAAAAAGAATTGGAGAACTCGTTCATACAGACATATGTGAACCATTAACGCTAAACACACACAGCGAGGAAAAGTATTACTATAATTGACGACTACTCACACTTTACCAAAGTATATTTATTGCGAAAGAAAGAAGAAATTTCTGCGATCTTGATGAATTATATTAGATGAATCAAAACTGAATTCAACACTAAAGTACCAAGAATAAGATGTGACAGGCGAATTTACATGGAATTCATTTAAAAATTCCTGCAATCAGAAAGGAATTAAGTTGAAGTATACAATGCTCCCCCACACACCACAATACATTCTATCGTTGCAGAAAGGGTAAACAGGACCATACTTGATAAAGCCAGAACAATGTTTGCAGAAACTGATTTACCGAGAGAGATATGGGATGAAACGATAAAATGTGTAGTGTATCAAATAAATCGTTCACCGACAGAAGCACTAGGTACTTGGAAAAATTGCTTCAATGATTTGGTATGAAATAGTGAACCTATCAAGAATTAATAGTTGTTGGGTGCAAAGCTTGATCGCATATCCTGCCGGAATCCAAAAAGTTAGATGTACAAGCGATAGAAACAAATGATATGTGAATGAGATGTTAGATTCCCATGAATCAAGTTATTATCGAAGAAGAAGAAGATGAATATATGAGAAGGAAATTTCAAATAAAGAAAACGAAAAAGTGTTGCAAGAAGAAGACATTTTGGATGAAAAGATCAGATCCAACAAGCAAAGAAAGAACGACAAGAGAAAAGAATATACCTAAAAAAATTGATGAATTTATATACAGCGTATTATCTTTTAACAGATGGAGAACCATACAAAGATCGTGAATCATACAAAGAAGCTATTAATTCTGGAATGGAGTGGCAACAGGCCATATCCATGGAACTGGAGGTACTCGAAAAATTTGGAACTTAGAAACCGGCAACGTTACCTGACGGCATAAAACCGATTGATACAAAATGGGTATTTCGAACTAAAATAGACGGAGTCAGCAAAAATGCCAACTATCAGAATGGCATTGTCCTATGCACTACAGAGCGATTGGAAGACATGCAGCTAGATGTACTAACGGCATTCCTCAACGGTACTCTAAATACAGAAATCTACATAAAAGTTCTCCAAAGAGTCGAAGGAAATAAGAATAACATTCTACGGTTAAAGAAAGCTCTCTATGGGCGGAGAGAAGCTCCACGATATTATACTTGTACTCCTTATAGGATCATCGGATAAAGTCAATGGCCTAATACAATAACTCAAGTCTGAATTCAATGCGAAGAATCTTGAAGATTTGAAAACTTTCATCAAAATGGAAATACAAGACCAAAATTCTTAAGCATGTCACAGATTTCAAGATGGAGTACTTACATAATTCAGGATGGAGGACTACAAAAGAGCATATGCGCCAACGGAAGAATATGTCCAGTAAGTACCATTGAAGAAATTATAGATGTTCCATACAGGGAGATCATCGGAAGCCTTTTGCACTTATTAACCATTAGCAGACCGGACATACCATACGACATCATATCTTAGCAGATATCTCAATAAATCAACAATGGGCGCATGAAAAGCAACTAATAAATGTGTACTGCGATATGTGAAACATACTAAAAATTTCACTCTGCTGCATAAGAGTTCATCACAGGACAATATAGTGGCATATTCAGATGCAGACTGGGCGGCTTATAAGAATGACCACTAAAGTGTAAGTAGAATGGCTATATTTTATAAGAAAAATTAACAGAAGACATCATCGGTAATAATATTGACTGTACAATGCCATTGAATAATTAAAGTGCATTAAAAATTATTGAAAGTTATGAAAACACAAAACGTTCAAAACACATAGATATTAGGGTTCCTTTTGTGAAAAGGTTATCTAAGAATCTTGTTCACTTAGCGTATATACCTACTTAAGACAACGGTGCAAATGTTTTAGCAAAGCCTGTTTATTTTAGAGAATTATTTTGTATTAGATAGTTAATCCTAACATACAAGTCAACGGAAATCGTTTATATACGTCACAACCTTTTTACAACCTGAGTCAGGCAATTTTAGTATTAGTTAAAACATTCGTTTATAAAAGACTTAAAATTGAGAAGGGATGCTGGAAATATTTTGTACACTGGAAATACTGACGTTAGCTGTCAGTCTTCTATGCGGTTATTGTATGCGGCGGCTATCTGAAAAGAAACCTTAGGTAAAAAAAACGCCATCCTAATAAAAAAAACCATGATGCTCAAATCGTAATTTTTTCCTCCACTCTGATAAATCTAATTTTCTCTCAACACACATTAAAATTGTATAGAAACACACAAATGCATCGTAATTAATCCTCAATCAACCTGACACAACGACGCCATTTTGCCGCAGTTATCAAATTTGAATTTCGAATATTTTCGAATGGAATTGGAAATATTGCCACCTCGAAAAAGAAAAGGATACACCACACGGCATTCAATCCTGTTGTATTTGGAAACCATGACAGTGCATGCGCCGCATCCCCCTTCCGCACAACCCAGTTTTGTCCCGCATAATTTTAACTTTTTTCGTAGATAGTATAGTAGCGTCCATTCCGGATTCGGGTTTTGTTCGATAACCTTAAAATACAGAAATATTCAAATCAGTTTGGTGCCCCTGCCAAGCTGCCACTATCTTTAAAAGATTTCAAATTGTTTCTATGTTTAAATAAGGAAGATAGATATAAATACCCATTATCACGTCATGACTATATAGTAATGATATCTCTGGGTTTTATCTATTTTACAATATATAATTTAAATACTTAAAAACCTTAGATTACTTACCTTCTTTCCATTTACGAAAAATATAAGCTCTGTGGCGGCTTGATCCAAGACGTACTCCTTCATCTTATCTTATTTGTTCTATATTATTTACTTCGCAAACTTTGTAAGTATAATTAAATCACTATCAAGTGCAACCGGCGATGCGACCACACCACGCGCGTAATTGCGTTGAAATGCTAGTAAATACCTAAGAGTATGTAATCACATAACCACGATCACATCAAGAAAGTGACGCAACCGGAGAGGCGTATGTAGTGCAATTCCGCCTGTATGCAACTTGCGGTTTTCGATTTGGAGCGAAGCCTTTTGAATCTGGTGATATTTGTTGTGGCTTCTTACTCTCCATAATACACTCGTTGACTAGACTGATTTGAAAAATTGTTGTCGGTGTTAGCATATTTTTAAATCTTTCAAAAAATAAAAATGGTCGCATAAATAAAATTATATATCAACAACACATTAATGTTTCGTCATATCGATCTTTTTATTTTTAGTGTTACGACCAAATCATACTTTGGGATAGACCTACCTCCACCTGTGCACGGGCGCTTTTGACTCAGATGGAGTGTCTTACATTCCGGGGGCTGCAAACGTAAGTGAGGCCTTCGTAAAATGCCTCAAGCCCTGGAGCGAAATTAAGAGCCTGATCCCGCCGTGCATTCCCAAACATGCTGACCAGAGAGCGACCAAACGCACTCCGTCAGAGTAAGAGTCACCAAAGGAACACTTAAGAAAGGCTCAGAAGGTCCACTCCGAAGAACACAACAAGCCAGGCTTCAGAGAGATGGCTGGTTCTTCTCGTGTGGGAATTCACATTGAAATCCCGATGGAAGAGGACTAAATGCAATTAGTGCACCGCTCACTACCGAAAGTGATTCTCATAATCGCTGGCAAATGGATGGTCCTATTTTTTTTTTTTTTTTTTTTTAACATATAGGCCTGGCTGGATTCTGATTATTCTTAATTGACGAACCGTATCTGGAGACGCTCCGTAAAACCTATTGCAGAGCTACCCTTGGATTTGGAAAAAATACTTTCAAAATCAAGGGTCAGCAAATCCCCCAGAAAATAGGGCAAAGCCGTCCTCCTCTACTAAAGGTGAACAAACGCCTGGTCCCACCCGGTAGGAAAAAGAGCCGGTAAGTCGGCCTATTCCTAATAAATTAGCCGGTACAGATAAGCACCTAGGAGTAGATGGGAAAACCCGGGAAGACACAAGGCACAACCCAATCCGGACGTGGACAGCCGTGTCCACCTTTGGAAATGGAAAAGCCTACAACCAACCGCTCCATTTCCATAGACCACTGATGGCGACCACAGAAAATTTTGCGAGGAATCTCCAAATCAACCTCCACCATGCCATTGCCGCTAGTGCAGTGGCGGAGCGTTGTCTACTAAAGGGAGAAACTGACCTCGCTTGGATACAAGAACCCCGGGTAAGTCGCTCAACCATGCAAGGCCTAAACGCTGCGGGTAAGATTCTCTCTTACTCCGGCGGAAAAAAGCACAGAGCATATATTGTGTTCAACAAGAGCATTTTTACTTGTTTCAGTGTTATGCACTGTCGACCTGGTTGCAGCTTTTTTTGGGGCGCTGTTTCAAGGTTTATTGGGCCTTGTATCACTGCGACCTTAGTGGTCTATTGTAATCGCCACCTTCTATAGTTCCGCGCTAAACTTCGCGTGTTTAGGAATCGCAGTAAGCTTTCGGCACTGGATTGTTTTACCTCTTCAGCTTGGGGATAGTAGCCCAGTGCCTGAGTGTGTTTTTCATTTACACATCGCTGAGCAACATTCGCACATGAAGTGCAAGGTAGTTTCGTCTGCAGCTCGATCTCTGAGGTCTGTAAAGGATGAATAAGTGGCACAAACATGTACCTCTAACACTGATGAAATGGTTTATGGTACTGCATTATATTTGAAGTTGTTTATTTGTAGTACCTGATTACATAATAATGATGAACGGCGCCGATGCAGTGGCACCGCTTAAACGTTTACAGTTAATGTCGCGACGCGATACTTAGCTAAGTAGTGTGATCTAACTCTTTGGATGACTCATGGTAAAGTGGATGATGTCTCCTCTGATTTACTGGCTTATATACTCGTCTTTATGGAGGAAACTTATCGTTCTGCTAAGGTTGATTAACGAGATTCCTTTTGGCCAGCCGATTGCGAAACGCTGTCCATTGTTCTCTGCTTGGCGAGTGATGTTTCATTCCTTGTTGGGAAACGTTTTGTGATATTTGCTTAGGCACATGCCTAAACCTAATTCTCTGTTTGAGCCATGTGTTGCCGTTGACTAACTATCTAATTATATTTCCTAATTGGGTCGTTACATACCTACCCCGGTATTCCGTTTGTATAAAGTTCTACGTCGATGGGCATAGCCAGGTGAAGAGGGGGTTCAACCCCCCCCCCTCCCGAAATTCCCGAAACGAAATACAAGTATTTGTATTAATAATTTGATAATTTGAAAGGTTGGGCGGCTGATTACATTATAGCAAAATATTAATGTATTTAAACCTGTACCGTCCTACCATTTAAGTTTTTAGATTTTATGATCATGCATGCACTCAGATATCAGAGGCGTCACAGGTCGTGGTGACCACTCGAAACGCGCTCTGACTCTGATTTTCGCAGGTTTTCTCTGCAGCCCTGGTAAGAAACTCTCGGTCCAACCGAAACCAGAGATTTATGACAGTTCTCGCCTGCAGTTGCGCGAGCGCCTTTGTCTCAATACTTCCTATTCCTATATTTCTTAGCCATTGTTTCTCAACCCGGCCATCAATCAGTAAACCGATATTATGCCCTGTGACCCTTGGAAGGTCCAGCCACCCCTTGTAAATTTTATCCCCTTTGTGTAGGACAATTTATGGCCTTCTTTTATTTCTGAGATCACCGTGTATTTATTTAGTTCTACGGCTCGTTCGCAGAATCGACTTGATGCCTAGCGTAAATATACTCATAATTCGACCAATAAGTATTACATTCATTAACAAAAAACGCACTGCACAAAAACTTCAGGGATAAATGACCAGAGGCAGAGTAGAGCTTTGTTGCGGTTGCACATATGTTTCTTTTGCACTCTGGGACATCTGAACTCTGGGAATCGACGACGCGGTGGGTACCTACCAATCGACCGCCCATCATTGAGTAGCATAGCAACTTAGTGTTCGGTGCGGTTTGTTATGAGCGATTCGTTGTAATGTACGTGAATGACAAGTGTGTGACGCAGATCAAAGAATTAATATTTATAATTATAAATATTGAAATTAACATTTGTAAATATGGGTGTGTGACATTGACATGTAGAAATTCAAGGTTTAGACAATTTTTCAAAAGTTGCCCCCCCCCCCCTCTCGTAACCAAAAGCTGGCTACGCCCATGTCTACATCTTATAGCATGGTGTTTATATCATCTTTGCCATTTATTGAGAGGTGAGTAGAAGTGTCTGGGCATGTCACAATCGATTATCGCGGCCGGTGTTCGAGTTATCTTACCCGCACCTAGCCTAAATCAAAAGTGAAAAACAACTAAATAACTAGTAAAAGCGGCCAGAGGCGGCCCTTTTTTTGCTTAAGCAGCCCAGTAGGATGTTATTTGAAAGGACTCACGTCGCTGATTTCGGAATACTACCCGGAATATACCTCCGTTTAAGATACATCATCAAAAACATACGCAAAAAAGTATGCCCCCCCCGGTCGCCTTCCCCTTATATGTGTAGTGTCTTGTATGAAAATTTGGCTTTTTTAAATATAGATTTTACGATAGGTAAAGATTACCAGGAAAATAGAATAAAGTCTATAATTACCATAATTTTTGAAAAATTAACAAAGCTATATACAAAAACAAACATTGATTTCACATCAATAAAAAAATATTAAAGTCAACGAAGTGCTGAAACTTCATCGACAATGCATATTATTTTTTTGTTAAAATATTTCATAGTAAGAACCAATTAAATTTCGAAATGTCGGAAACCTCGGCGCGCAAGTAAAACTCGAACTTTACCGGTTTTATTTTATATTATTTTTAATAAAAGGTTGTCAACCAACAAAAATATTGATACACGTTATTAAATATATTGAAGGCAAAACAATCGTCAAGAGGTACAAGACAAGAGCGGTCTATTGCGAGATAAGCCGCTGGAAAAGAGATGGTAATTATAATAAATAACTAGCGACAGCAACAAACAGCCACGTGATATATTTGTGATAATGGGGGTCAACCCATGCGACCTAAGTAGCGTTTAAGAGGCACATATTATTACTCTTTTTTGTACCAATTATACGCAACAAATTTCAATTTCCACTAGCTTACGACTGCGACCGTGACATATGTTCATGGTATCGTCATGGTTACCGCTATTAGTACTGCGTAGGGGCAAGTCACTGGGAATGCGTAATTCGTTAACAATTAATCGTAGGGCTGTCACAAATACATTTAAAATGAATATTAATTCAAATATTTTAAACTGCTTTGGAAAAAAAATTGTGCTCCGCTAAAATTAACGCTTTTTATTGTGCATAGCCGAGCAGCTAGCTTAATTATCGTGATCTAGGCTGGGCAACAATAATCATTATTATTAAGTACAAATTGTTGCAAGTCAGAAACCCATCAAAACTGCTTAGTAGGTATTAAAAAGTATTTCTGTAACAATTTGCGGCCCCAACTAGGCGGCTGTCAACAATACCAACCAGGCATGCACGAACCACTCATCGGTCGGCCGTCATCGAAAAAAATCATATTATTATGTATCCATTTCTGCCAAGGTACCATCTTCACAACTCATCCCACGGAATAGAGGACGCTGCTACTACTCAGCGTCAGGCCAACTCACACACGACACTGGCGGACCGGCCCTCGGAATAAGACATAAAAAAGTGAAGAAGAAGAAGATGTCTCCATTGTTTATCTCCACTGCCATTTGTTGTAATTTGTTGTGGGTGCACGTGGATAGAACTAAAGAATGAGTTTACTTATCCTTTTCGTTAGAGAGTAAACAGTGTGAATTTGAACAGTATAGGTTTTAGAAAATTCCGAAAATTTACTGCGTACAATACGACTACTGCATGTATCTCGTAAAGCGAAAAGACGGAAAATTTAAAATGTTTTTGACAAAATCCGCGCTAGCAGGAAATCAGTCTCGTACCTTTTTTGATAAACATATAACATTATTATTGAATCATCTAGTTTGACATCAAATGATATTATACATGCTCCTCAATGATACAAAGAAAGTCCAAATTGGAACTGACAAATTATCAACATTAGTTACAAAATTAAATGATAGTGCTAACAACTATTTCATCATAAAACTATCTTTTTTTCAATGTACCTATTTGAGTTCCGACAAATCATCTATCAACTGAGACTTTCTTCGTTTCTTGAATTCATTATCTTTGATTGCTCTATTTAGCATTATTTTATACTTAGGATGTAGTATGTTAGTGACGTATTTGTTTTAATATTCATATTAAAAAGAAATTTTTATTTTTGAACACCCATACAAAGGTAATAGGAACCAATGTATGCATAGTAGCACCAAAGATTATATTTATATAATCTTTGGTAGCACCTTTACGTGAACAGAGTGTTAATATCTAATATATGTTTTTTTACATTTTAGGAATAAATTAATAGGAGTAATCCTTTTGCACTGCAGTATGGCGCTAAAATACAGCAGCTGGGGTCAAGAAAAACTTGAGTATTTTTTTTCATAACTTCGTTGTATTTTAAACTATGGCGGTAATGGCGCTGATGTTGGGAAACGTCAAAATTTCAACTGTCATTCCTAACCTGGCAACATTAATGTAAAGCGTCCTGTACAAATTACAGTGTCGTAATAAAAAATATCATAATATGTGCGCACCTGAAACAATTCTGAAAACGGCAAATATTTTAAACGGCGACTGACAAAAATGACGAAAGTAGACGTTCTAACGGCAATTAACCAACTTAGGCTGCTAGTGGACCTAATTGTATTATCGCAGAGATTCTAAAAATGTTGCTCCGGTAATTGTAATTCTTTGTATTTGAACTATTGATGAAATCAAAATGAAATATTTGACTGTATTCGCTTTCGTGCTTGCTTGCTTGTTTGATTTTTAAATTCTCGATTAAACGCAAACTAGTGCAGATATAAGACATATGAAAGTTCATGTAGCTATTTTCCTATATTATCTTTCCTGTCTCGTATCTGTGTTCTTGATTGCAGACCCGTTTACGCATACATAATCACGAATTGGAAATATCGCAAAATACTTGCTTTTCCCACGCTTTTCTACCTTCTCTACGAATTTTTTAATATATTTCTATTAGTACCTATTTATATACCTTCTTTAATTATACGAGTATATTATTTGAGAATTTATTGCAACAACCCAAAAGGCCTACAATCAATTTAACACTTGCAACAATCAATTTTTTTTCAGAAGTAAGAAAAACTAATATGCCAATGGTTCCAGTGTTCCTACCAATTTATATATGCATGATGTTACCGCGTTCGTGATAATAATTAATCAAAATTGTTACCAGGACTGCTCAAGTCATTTTTATATCGAAATTTATATTTTTTTTATTATTTTATTAAAACATTGTGTCTCAATGAAAAAGGTTTTTTTTTGTGAGAATGAAATGTAAATATCGATATCGATGATTTTAATCAATAGTAGTATTATATCGATTAAATGTCGCCGTGATTGGACCCTAGTGTTCTTTTAGTATGACATCCTTGGCTAAATACTTCAATCCAATGCCTGTTGAATATAAATAAAATAAATTGTGTTTGTAGTCCCGTCACTATGGCAAAAAAATAACAAATACTACGTTATAAGATTCATAACTCTATACAAACGGATATGCCGTAGTAAGTACATGTTTGTGCCGCCTATTCATACCACACTGGCGGCACCACAAACAGGGTCTTCATTCATTAGGCAATAAATTGGTCTTTTAGCCAAAGTTGCTCTTCCGATACAAAAATAAGGTAAGAAATATTCATTTTCAATAGTTCTCAATATATACCAAAAAATTGTCACATATTATGTATAGGTCCACATTGAAATTTAATCTATATATTGCCGCCGATTCAAATTATCGATATCAATATTTGAAATTCATTCTTACATAAAACAAGGACGTAGGATTTTTTTTATTTTACTTGAACAATATTTTAATGGAATCATTAGGTACAATAAATAACAAATTCAGACATCGACATGATTTCAACAGTCCTGCTAACAATCATATCTCATCATCAAGAATAAGTGGTCATGATAAGTACATAGATTTGTAGGTATATTGGACACTTGGCATTTTCGGCTTAGACGACACATTCATAAGCGATACCGGTAAAAAATAACAGCTAAAAAGTGTTTATAAAGAATGCATCTAAAATGATTTTTTGAAACTGTGCATTTTTAATTTTATTCAATTAGAGTATTGTGCATAATATCAAATATAATCATTTCAGAGAAAAAAAATATTTTACATGTATTATGATCACTCACTCATTATAACCTCTATTTAGAGCCTTTCCACTTATTGTATTTGTGTATTTTTAACATAAATGTGTAGTTGTCTTAAAAAGTTTCAGTAAAAAAAATCAACAATTTATTTTCATTATTACGCATTGTAAATATCAGGATACACGTACCTATTTAGATAAAATAAACATTTTTCAAATGAAAAAATAATTTTTAAATATCTCATTGAAAATATCTATTTTAGACGATAATTTATCAATAAAACATTTCAGATATAAAACAGCCTGCATAATGTTAAAGGCATACGTTTTTAGCTGTATACTATGGGGGTGCGGTCATTAATGTTCCTGGTCCTGAAATGATAAATTGATTTAATTATTTTACGTATATGAATCATTAAAATTGATTTAATGATTCATATACGCAATATTTGCCTACATAATGTGTCAAATAATAATGGAAAATAGATAGCCTTGGAAAACTCAAACTTTAAAAAGTGTGATGAGATATGTAATCACATACAGAGATTAGGTATATTTCTGGATTTAATTGATATTCCTAAAAAATAAAAACCTATTTTTCTAAACAGTAAACACATACCTAGTTCGTACTTTTTAAAACCAAAACAATGTTGTCATTCGCTAATTAGTTTTTCCCAAGTTATTGATAAACAAAATGTGTCTTAATGACTAGTTAAAACAAGGAATTATCCATATTATACTTAGTTTGGACGGATTCATATTCGTTTAATGTTCCATTTTTACGAAAATGCTAAATGGACCATTGCCTGCATCTGAAAATAAATTGATTTTCTCATAATTCTCGGTGTATTATAGGTTACACTAACAAAAATCGCAAAAATTAAACGACAAACATGTCGTAGGGGCCTCCAAAGGTCACTAAAGTTAGTGACAATATCGAGGATCTACAAATAGCACTGCTATTAAAAATATGTAAAGTGGCATCACAATCACCACAGCAACGTTAATTTTCAGAATGTCTGCTCTAATACAATCGGATCCACTGGCATCCTAAGTTGGTTGATTGAGGTTATAACGTCTACTTCGGTCATTTTTGTCAGTCGGAAAATATTAATCTCCTTTAGAATTGTTTCAGGTAATACATGTTACGAGATGTTTTATTACAATATATCAGTTTACAGGACGCTTTACAAAAATGTTGCCTAGCTAGGAATGTCAGTTGAAGCTTTAAAGTTTCCCGACAGCGCTATTAAACTATCAGCGCAGACTTATTACGTACAAATTATACTATCAGCACAGTATAAAAAGAACAGTAAACGCACTCGCGGCTTGCATGACACGGCGGGGTTGGGTTGCAAGGGAAGTGAGCAGAGAGGTGTGTTACGCCAAACACTCCTGTTTTGCCGTGATGCGGATAGGGGCTGAACATTTCTCGGGTATCAATATCCGCGTCGTTCGACGGGAAGTGAAAGTGTTCTGTCAGTACTGTGCCGGTGCTGTGGTTTTCACTTTTTTCAATGGATAATACCTAATTGCCTTACGTTACCATGACGAGTCGACGATGTGTGTGTGCGGTGGTAGATTGTACAAATAAAGCTTACATCAATCGAGATTTATCCTTTCATGGTTTTCCGGCAGATCGGAAACGGTGAGATTCGTTTTATATTTTGATAAGTTTGTTAAACAGCAGATAATTAAGGTGGGATTTGGTAACAATCTGTCATTTGTAACAAGTCAGTTGAATTTTACTTATCGCGGAATTTTAAAAAATTAAGTTTTACTTGTTAAAAAAATATACGAAATTCCGCATTCACTTAAATATTATTATTGCATGTATTTTTTCCATAAACTATGTACATTAAACTTGTAGTATCATCGATATTTTTTTACAAATTGAATATTAGCGTATTTTAAAAATGATGTTTTCATTTTATTTTAAAAATGATGTTTTACAGCACGTTTCTATTAATTTTCTCATACGAATGCGCTGAGCCGTTTTCGTTCAGCGCATTTGTATGAAATAAGATCTCGTTTTTTGTTACATCATCACCATAACAGGACCAACGGATGGGACGAGGCAGTACAGCAGAGTATATAAATCAATACGAGTGCTTGCACTAGTAGATTTATTTCTAAAACTTTTTGTTTTAGGTCCTTATTATGGCTGAAAGCTTCTGGAAGAGAGGATCTGACATCAAGAAATCCGAGGGAAATTGCCAAATCGTTTACCATTTGCTGTGTCCATTTCGATGAGTTGATGTTTGACAATAACATTTTAGAAAAATACGCTCTACCTATATACCACTTGCCAAAATTAAGTACAATTGCTATAATTAAGCAGTCTTGTGCGACACAAACGCAAAATGAGTTTGTAAATGTAATTCAGGATGTCACAACACAAACAGAAATCAAAGAATACATTTCTACAGGCTGCCTCACAGAACTTTCAAACCTCGATGAATCAAGCCTCACACAAATAGAAGAACACTTGACTATTGCAAAAGCAAAACACATCAATAAAAAAAAAGGTAAAGTATAATTTGAAAGTAGCGTCAAAGCGGTTTACAATGATATTAGAAAGTATAATCCAGCGAAAAAAATTAAATTAGCGCTGATCAATTTTTGGAAATTTGCCCCAAATTTGTAGATTTAACAATTGTGAAATTCATCCAAACTCAGTTAAAATTAAAAGCAAATAGTAAAGGAAATAGATACCGCAAAGCTTTATAAATGATAGCACTAAATCTCTTCTATGCCAGTCCGATGTATTACAAATTGATGCAAAAAATGTTTTGTCTGCCTTCTGTGAGCACTCTAAATAAAATGAATAGTCCCACTTCGACAGCAAATTTAACATAAATTTTGTAAATACATACTTTAACATTAACCTCAGATATGCAAAAACATTGTGTTTTATCTGCATATGAGATATCGCTGAAAGCACATCTTTTCTACAACACCAAAGAGAATAAAATAGTAGGCCTTCAGGACGCCAATAGTAAACAAATCGCCAGGCCTGTTAGGTTTGCGTTTGTTATAATGGCTTGTGGAATATTTTCCAATTGGAAACAACCTTTAGCAGAGAATACATAATACTACTGCTTAGAGAACGGACACTTCCTGCCTCCCACCAAAACCAGCCGTCCCCAACTCTCTTGTTGTATGGGAAGAATTCTAGCATACATTTTTCCTTGAGTGTTGACGCGCGCAGGACGTAATAAATTAACGCAGACTAAAACTAAAACACCGATCGGTAAATATATTGAAATTAGTAAATATATCAAATATATAATGATCGGTAAATATATAAAACACTGATCGGTAAATAATTATAACTACTTTATACCTATGACGATTATGATTATTTTTATTTTTGGCTGCTCTTAACTTTTATTATTTAACTTATTTATTTTTCTTTTGAATTAACTCTATATATAGAATGTCCGCCCAAGCACAACTTTTGCTTAGTTGGGCGACATCAGGCAGTAAACATCTTATGATAAATGAATTTAATTTCTTGCTGTGGATTGAGTAATTTAGTAAAATAATATTTTTTATTTGATGTTTTTAAATTGTAATACTTGTACTTACTTATTATTTGTGAATTGCATTAAATTACATTAAATTAAAAATAATTTACCATGGTCAATTATTGTGGCATTTACAGGTGTTTAAACACCAGTAAAAGAAACAACAGATTTTCCCGCTTCCCTCAAGATGAAATAAGGTAGGTAACGTATATTACCATATATTATAATAGCGGTTTTTAATGCTATTACCTCAGTATCTGGAAACTTATCTAGTCAACTACCATAATTATGTGCGCATGACGATCGCGCCAACCCTGCTGCGTACTGCTGTTACAATACATACGCACCGAGCTTACATGTGAGTGCAAACGGAGCTGCCATGGAATTCACCAACCAAGGTCGGACCCATCACAATACTATTGTTACACTTCTGGGGGATGAGCGGTGGACTCCCGACTAATGGCTGGCTGTGGTAGGTTTAGGACAGATGTATTGCCACATGTGAGCGTTCACCATACCACCCATTCACTCCACCTTCGAAGCCATAGAATTTGAGATGCGGAAATCGCAGTTTTAGATATTTTTTCTAGGGAGGAGTTAATTATTTTCC
>JAOPUG010000152.1:28255480-28267971 GCA_027564375.1 Micropterix facetella
GTACGTAATACATTTTAATATTTAATACAAACATTATAAATAAAATTAAAATTAATAATATTCATAAATTGATACAAAATGGGGGTGATAATATGCGTGCTCGATAGTTTATAGTAGCATTGATTATAGTATCATCAATTATAGTAGTTATCACATGGTGTCAGTTATAATCTGAGCTTAATGTCATATGTAGCAAGGGAAAATAAGTAAATTTAGATAAATTAGATTGGATTAGATCGTACCACTACAGCCAAGAAGAGTTATCCTGAATCGATCCACCGGTACTTAGGGGGAAAAGATTTTATGTAGGGTAATTGGTAAACTATGTGAATTAGTAAAGGCAAATGTCAAATGGCTGTTTTGCGATTCGTCAACATATTCAAAGCGAGTTTTTGCAATTCATGAATTAATTAATGAATATTTTTATTGGACAATTATTGAATAAAAATATTATTTATATTATACATTATATATTAGGCACAAAAGGCCAGGCGTATTGCCTAAATAATCTCTTAACGCGACGATGTATATACAAAAAAATATCATACAACTCTCATAAGAACATCTCATACAAATGCGCCGAACCGTGCTGTAGGCTCCCAGATTTATTTATTTTTCTCAAATTTCTAACCCCTTTTGAAACATCTGAAATAGCTATTTACCGTAGTTACCGTGAGTTATATTTTTTTTAAGTTGGCTAACATCATCAGTTAATTTACTACAATGGTTCAAAAATTGCCAAAAAATGTAATCGTCGAAATGTACATACATCATCGCCTTAATATCGACTATTGATTCATTGATATCATATAGTTTCGTCTTGCCTTTGCTAGTTACATATTCTTATTCTTCTGTTGTGAGTGACCTTTGGTTATGTTGGCGTAGTTTTCCGGTCTCGCTCCAGCGTCAGTGATTTGTTAGTTGTATTTTATTATAATTATTAGTTTCAAATTATCGGTCTCCCAACTCTTATATGACTTCGTTACACTGTGCCTAAGTTTTGTATATCCTTTATTTACCAGGTAGTAAAAGTTGAAATAGTAGATTTTAATTTAATAATAACATTGTTGCCGCGGAGGCACTTACTTGCTTTACGACAAAAAATCTAATTTATGATTTGTCGACAAGAACGGCAATATTTTAAACGTTCAAAGAAAACAGGGTTATATTATCTTTAGGCTTTTTATCATAGTTTATACATGCCATAATTTTCTACAAAGCAATGACGTAGATTTCCTTAACTAATTATTTTGTCTACGTATTGAGGAAGACAATGCTGGACAGAAAGATTCGATAGTGACCTAGGCGTAATTTTGATCAAATTAGCACATCTGTGTTGTTTATTTACACGTTGTAAATTGAAACAAGGCTATTTACGAGTTGCTTATGACTAGTAGTGGCAGTGGCTGTAAATACGAGCTTGAAGTCATATTTTATCGCAGTGGGTGAGGCTGAAGCCAACAAAAACACATAAACTTTGTGGCACAGTAAACGGAATTGCTCTTCCGAAAATACTCCTATTTAAGTTATAGGTATGTAACACGCGTGCAAAAGTCGTCCATGCATTTGAGACGCATAGGTCTATTTTTTAATATCCTGACAATGTAGATTATTGACGCTTTGGGTGTGCTTTGGGCAATTACAGGTAGTATTAGGTAGCTAGGTTATAGGTATCTTATCTTATCTCCTGTGCGGAACGAAGTATCTCGTATAGTTCGCCGAGGAAGTATTGGGCGATTTTATTTATTTTATAAACCTCTTCGCTTTGAAACGAGTTCTCTGAAATGGCCAGTGCAGGAAATTTAAATGGAAATAATATTATGTCCGACCAAATAATAGTACCTTTGTTACAAAGTACAATGCATTAAATGCATAGAGAAAACCCCCACGAAATATTTTTTCTGTATTTTTCAATTATTTTCTTAAACGAATCCCCCCTTCTCTCCTCTCCGCTCTATTTTATTTTACTTTATTTTTGAGTATCTTTTCTAATTTAACCATCTAAAATAAATGTGCGTAGGGGTATAGTTTAGACGCTGTATACTGCTTTCTTTTACTACCCCGAAACAGGCCTTCCTGTTCAATGATTTTTGCTACGGACAAAATGCTGTTTGTAAAATGTAAATTTCGCCAGTTATCTTCCTGAACGAGTTAATTTAAAACAAAACAGGTATTTTAGTTGTGATAGGTGAGAATCGTAAAATATAATAAAATTGTTGTTGCAACATGCCAATCAATTTGCTTATTATAAATGTTGCATTAATTGCAAATTTTTATTACTGACTAGCGATGCTCGCAATACGCCACTATATATTTTCATTATTTATCGTACCTATATGGGGATCGCGTTCGCGACTAAATGACAACCCTTTCAAGGGGTAATTATGAATGTGAAACTAAACAATATCATTGTTTGTACAACTTTCAACAATGTGACCAAATGTAAAAAAAAAAGTATTATTTAAAAAAACTTTCAAATATTCTTTTCTCAGTAAGAAAGACCTAAGTACAAAAAAAATACGCGACTCAACTGTATGTACAACAATCTCCTTTACAAAATAATATTTTTTCTGAAAAAAAAAGTCAAAATCAGATATTTTTATTCTTTTGTTTAGTTTCATATGTAGTGTTATCCCTTAAAAAGGTTGCCATGCAGGCGCGATACGCCTTATTTATTTGTCGTATATTCAAATAAACTTTTAACTGTTATAACATTAGAATTCCAGTGATTAGAATACTGGCAAATGTGTAATTTAGAAGAGCTAACAGTTATGTAAAACTAACTAACTTTAGTGTTTAATTACTATGATTACTATGATTATTACACATGTATAACCGAGCGTCTATTAAGTAAATTTTCTCTATCTACATTTTATCCCTGTAAAAACACCTATATCTATTGAGTAAATTTTTAAAGATTGCTTTTGGAATCGGGGTATGCAGTGGTACCTATCTACTTAACATAATGCTTTTATTTCGAGTATGATTATTTTTATTGAATATTCGAGAATATTTCGAGCCTTGAATAGATCTAAGAAGATTTTTTTTGTTTCATCGAGGGACGTACACACACCGTGGGATCACACTGCCACGGCAAGTTCGTTCGCTCACTCGCTAGTCGCTCGCCAGTCCGTCTTCGTCCCGGGCCTTTCGCGCTCGCGGCCCGCATGCCGCTCTCAATCGCGTCGTCAAATCCGGTTTTCGATTCGCGACGTTCGTCGAAATTCGCCAAGCAATGGCCCGTTATTAATAATATGTAGTGGGAGTTAATTTGAGAGACGCTATCGAAAGCAGAGACTTCAGTGAGAATATCGGTTGTGTGTTGCTTTGTTTTGTTCAAACGGGACGCATGCGGCGCGCTGTAGGAAGTGTGGGAAAAAATAACGTACATCTGCCATTCGTTAACCCCCTGCTCCCTTCGCGCGGCGGGTTTGAACGGTCGTTCCCACAGCGGTGCCCGATGAACCAATCATAGGGCATTCGCAACATCCCCGTCTCCCTCTCTCTCGACGAACTTCCTCAGCTTCCGACTTTTGATTTTTCAACTAATTATACTAATAATAAAAAATATACTTTCTATTGTCGAATATTGATGATAATAGTTTCGTTTTATTAGTATATTGCAAATTTAAACGGTTCGCAATAATGATGACATCATCGCGATATTTAAATATTATTCATGCTCACTTTCGTATTCAAAAACTTTTGGCTACAGCAGATCGCTTTTACCGTTATAGCGTTCTATTACTTGTTATTTTTTAGAAAGCGAGTGAAGTATTGAAGAATTTGGGTTATGCAAATAGACACTGTCACGCTTAAAATTAATTACAAATTGGTTTTTACTAAGAAGCCATATCGCATTATAATCACGTCCGTTCGCTGAAGACTGAAATATGCTGAGTACGTATTTTGCATAGCAGCGCGTGCAGCGGCCTCAAGGCTGCATCAGTGAGCATTTACTTTGGTATCATTATGACTCGTTATCAAATGCAAATGCTCTTTATTTTGTCATCTACATAGAGAGAGCACTGGGATATAACACTCTTGTTTCAATTTCTAGTTTTAAAAAATCAATCGCCATAGTGATAAAAGGCGTTACCCCGCCCCCCATTTTCCGTCCGTAATCTCGGATCCGCCAGGACCGGTCAGCCGAGTGTCTGTGAGTCTGTGTGTGCGTCGCTCGGTTGTGTAAACTCCTGCGAGCCGTCGACTGAATCATGCAAAGGAATTCTCGCCGGTCGTCGCTATTGCTCACTTGATGTGTTCAGTTCTAAGTGATATTGTAAAGAGCCCATAAAGGATGGGAAATCAACCGTCGGCACCTCACGAGCCATTGGATAGGGCTAACGTGCGCACCAACAACAATGATGTCAATACAACGGTTAGTTGACAAAAAACAACATGTTGATTTATTAGCGTGATCACTTGCGGCAATGCGATTATTTAAAAAAACACCTGGGCGATTTTAATCGAATTAAATGTACGATTGTCGAGTCGTGATTTTTGTCATTTCCGGCTAAAAAACAAAAAAGTGGTATTTTTTTACAGTATAATAGTCCTAATGAGTGTCATAAACTTTACTTGTCCATGGTTTCATAAATTTTGACAGCTGTCATGAAAATCCAGTAATCAGTCTTATATTTCGTAAACTTATTATTTAGCAAATTTTTATAAGTTTTATAATGAATTTATCGCTACGAATAACCTTTTGAATATATCAGGTATGTTCTCACAGATACTTTGACTGAAACCTTTAGAAAAATCTTTCGTTACCTCCTTTTGTTTTCTCTATTCAGAGCTTATTCAATCGATGCTCTTTAAGTATCTAACTATTATCATTTAATGAAGTTATCGTGAACATAAATTCAAATGTGTATTATCTATGTACTATATGGAGTACATAGGGTGAAGGTGTTGCACATTAGATGATTTATTTTTAGTTTGACGTTTGGACATAATATAGGTACCTAACTTCAATGAAATCCATCTTGATATGCAGTGGGCTTACCTACTCCAAGAATGCCAGATAGAAGGTTTCAAATATGCCTCACTTATAGATACCCTAACCAACCTACTCTACCTTACATATATATATATATATACCTACTCAACCTACATATGCGATTCCAAGATGATCATGGTTTTGTATTTCTTTTAATCGTAAATATTCTTTAAAAAAAACATAGATAAATATATTTGGTGGAAACTGTATTTCATTTTATTGTTTAGTTAACTGAAAAGTGCAAATATATCAGTACGCCCGTAAAAAATGCAGCATGGGGATCATATTTTATAAAAAAAACTGCACCCTTTGTCCTCACTCCATACAGATCGATGAATGTTCATAATTACCACAAAATGTAGGTATTTCAGTTAATTAAAATTTTACTAATTGGTGTTAGAAATATTCTAAAATTGCTGTTGACTTAATGCTGTTATAATCATGATAATCACTTAGTGCAGTTTGGTTAGAACAAAGGACTATGGGGAAAATGTATCGAAGCTGGGGGAGATTTTTGAATCGACAAAGAAAATTTTGTATGCGAGAAGACATCATTCTCTAACACTTTTCATTTGAGATTCAAACGTGAAATCGAAAAGTAATAGAGATATGACATTTTCCTATCGATACAATAATCAAGTTCCCGGGCCCACGCCCAATAGAAATGAGGTACATACCATTACAATGGTATTTTTTAAGTATAGAACATCAGTTTAATTGCTTATCTGAGTTATGATTATATTTTTCAATTTATAGCTTCCTAAAAGATTTTTAATTTTCAATGTTCTTTCTGATATTCAATATATATTTTATTTCAGTAACAAAGCTAAATCCAAAAAGTTAAAGATGACTTCAACTCAGATTATCTTGGAGAATAGTCAACCGTAAAAAAAACCCTCATACTGTCCACAAACTTAATTTTTAAAAAAAATAATAAAATTTTAAAAATGTATTGTACCTGTTTAGTTTTATGTATGGAATTACCCCCTGAATTATTGATACACCAATATTGTTCAATATATCATCTTTCAATGTATCAATATTTATGGGAAATAAGTAAATATTTTTGGATATTAGAATATTTTCTATTACGGGAGTCTTCTAGATTTAACACTAAATTGAATTTAAGCCTTTGTTGCTGAGAAAATAATACTGAATATCCGAAAGTTGAACATCAAAAATGATTTAGGAAGGTGTGATTAGAAATATACTAATAATAATTCAGAGGAGTTGCCGTAGTATGAAATGTTTCACTTAAAACACCTATCAAATGCTATAAATTTTATTTCTACGAGGGTAAGTCAAAGTTGCCCACTGTCCTTTCAGCTGGTTTCATCTTAATAATCGTATATAATTCACTATTTATTTATTTATTAATTATTGTTAAGGAAACGTACGACTATTACAAGACAAAACATCTAAATTTTACATCAATATGCCAGTTAAATAGTTTCTACTTAAAATTAAGAAAAAGAATTACATAAATATGAGTAATCAGTAATCAGCATGCGTGCGTGCTGCGTGCATGCATGCGTGCAAGCGAGCGTGCGTGCGTGCGTACTTCTGTACATGTATGTATGTTTGAGTATGCGTGTGCGTGTACATGTGTGTGTAGGTGTGTGTAGGTGTGTGTGTGTGTGTGTGTGTGTGTGTGTGTGTGTGTGTGTGTGTGTATGTGTCTGTGTGTATGCATGCTTGTGTGAGGGTGTGTGTATGTGTGTGTGTATTTCTCTACCCATATTTTGTATTAGATGATATTACTCTTTATTGATTAGAATGTCGGTTGGTAAATGACATTAAAATATTGTGTGATAGAAACTTCTGGTGATGATCATCACTTATTAAGTTCGTACCTACTCATTTTTTGTATTAGATGCTATTACTCTTTATATGTTATATGTATGTACATTACTCTTTTTAGAACACATAAGTGAAACCTTGCTAAAAAAAGGTTATTAAAAAATTACCCTCTAACTCTGAGCACTTTATGGGTTAATGTTTAGAGTCTGACCTTCGGTTTTCTATTTGGTTTTCGGCAACATTTGCAAAAAATGGGTTTTTCGGTGGCTTTACAGTTTCCGACTGATTTTTTCGACAGCCGAAAATTTAAAAGAATTTATTCTACAAAACTCCAGCCATCCAGGCAAGAATGGGAGATAATTATAGTCACCCTGAACCATCTTCCAATTTCATACATTCTCAAACTGCATCATTGTGGGATGCTCATGATGGCTCATCCATGACGGCTCTTCTAGTAAAGACAATATTTACGAAGCGGCACTTGATATTTACGACCAAATACATAGCGACAAACGTAGCAATAGGCCACAGACGTAAAATATACTAGGGGAATATGCCGAAAAGCTTCTCTTACTATATTACAATATAAGATTCCATATTTAATTTCGATTATTATATTTTCTCTATTGTGTAATCCCCATTTTATGTTTTGTTATATAATAATAATGATAACGGTTATGTCAGTTAATAATAATACTGATAATAAATGTTCATTTCTAATGCTGGCAATACACACTCGGCGAGTCAAGGCAAGTGAGGCAGAGCGCGAGTGTGTACATGATTTGCTCGGACTGCCTCGGTTCGGCTTGGCTTGGGGCCGCTCGGCTCCCAGGTGGTTTTTCTGGCATGAGTCAAAGGGACACGAGGCGCATGAACCCCGCGTGAAGCGAGGGGACCAAGTGCGAACCCAGTACACCCTCGACCTAGCTAGGCATAAGTTCCTTTGTAAACACAGTGCAGGATGCCTTGGGGGAAGGATGAATTAAAAACTTAAAAAAAACTAATACAATACAAACCTTGTTCTAGATCGGCTTACTGATGTCATCCACCATCTCCTACGTGACCAAAGCTTCCTAATCTTTTTTTATTCCAAGTATGAATATGCAGAAAAAAGGCCGCAATAATGACAATATCAATGTCATCTATTGTCGTTGAAGGAACAAGATGGAATGGCCACTCATATGAGACTACAGGAGTGTGCAGACGTCCACCTCAGCCGCTCGCCTCGGGATAAAGTCTTGGACGAGTGCCTTGGCCGAGTGTGTACTACCGAGGCGCTGCCTTAATGTAAAAATGCGATTTTGTTTACTATGAGATATAAAATATAATTTTTCCTTTTTGACTTTTGGTTGAAAATGGATGAGATGCCAAATTTCGTTTTCTGTTTCAAACAAAAAAAATAAAAGGATTTCGGTCAGACTATTAATATTTATACAAAACAATTAAATTAGAGTTTTTGATACTGGTACTATTTTAAGTTTGCATCACTTTTTTATTCATGCATCATTAAAAGTAAGTAGGTACATATGCCGCTTATTATATTATATTTTATTGTGAAAACTATTTGCCCAAAAACAAAATCGTTACAAATTGGCGAGTTTATCGCCACCTAGCAACCTATTATGTTCATGAATTTAGTAGCCTTATGTATTTTTTAATATATATTTTTTTAGTATGTGTAATACATCAGTTTTTTCATAGTATAAGCTTTTCTTTTGTTTATTTATCTATTCACATTCATGTGTGAACCACTCACATTCACACATGTCTGTAAGTGTCTATTATTTTATAAACTTTTTGTTTAATTAATTTCAGCAATTTGCATTGACGCATTGAATTCTACTTTAGCGAAGACCGAACAATATAGGGGCAATTGACTATTTTGTAGGTCTCGATAATGAGGTTTCATCTACTGGTTAGGTTCAGTACATCCAAATTTCGGAATAAATGAAATTAGATACTACATTTTGGATGCTATGACCCACTAGCTGCGCTCAGATCATCGAAAATTCAGTACTTCCACATTGGACAATTTTGTATATATTGAACCACTCTCAAAAGGAATGTTTTATCGCTTACGATTGCTTTAATTTGCAAGGGCAGAATTTCCAAAATCTCAGATCAATTTTGTAAGTGTGAAATAGCTTGTGGTATTTTTCAGTGCTTAATTCTAGATAAAAGTTCAGCCGACGGCCATTGAATTAGGGTCACGGTGCAACTTCAGTATTAATTGCATATTTTAATACTCTTTAATTTATCAAACTGCAATACTTGCAGGTGTCCATGTTATTTATTTTAATATATAAATATAATGTATTAAAAGTCTCAACATTTAACATACGATAACTGTCTAGAATTAATAGCATGGGTTATGCCAGTATACAACTAAAACATAATCCAGCGCCACTATGTTAAACGTGACAATTAAATTTTAGTCGTATAATGACAACTGACGCTAATTCTGCGCAGTTATGGAATGTTAAATTTTGAAAAAGTTTACTCATATTTATTTATTAAAATAAATAATGTGGACCACTGCAGTCCTAATCCGACAGGCGATAATAGAAGCGGAGAAGCGCTAAAGGAAAGGTCTCGTTGCAGAAGCGGTCGCTGCGCGCGTCGTTGTCGCGGCGCGCGCGTGCGGGCGGCGGCGTGGGCATGGACCGGCTGCGGCGCTCCTTCCGCGAGTCCTTCCGCCGGCGCAAGGCGGAGGGCGAGGCCGAGGCGCGGCCGCAGCTGTGGCAGGCGGATGAGGCGGCCGTGCGCGGCGCACTCTGCGCCTTCCCCGTCAAGTACCTTGGCTGCGTGGAGGTGTTCGAGTCGCGCGGCATGCAGGTCTGCGAGGAGGCGCTCAAGGTGCTCCGGGTGAGTCTGATCACGTTCTTCCAATGCCACTCCTTCTATCGTAGCATTAATGGACGAGCTTAAAATGACGACTTACGATACCTTCACAATACGACCGAATGCTAAAATTATTATTTTAGTTCGTCAAACGCCTAATCGATTAGTTCTCGCGGTGATTATTTCAAAACCCCTTTCGTCTTTCGACTTTCGACGCCCTCGAAAGTTCCATAGATAGAATATATATGCTTAAGTTTAGATTCATAAAATATTAAAAATTAACTCACCAATGCAAAAAACACTTTGGAATTTGTTGCATCTATTTATGATGTTGTCCCGTCGAATTATCTTCCTTGCCGTAAAATGTTCATCGATGGAGATGTGCACGCGAAATTATTCATAAGTCGCGCTAGCGGTGATCGACGCGCGGAGCTGCGAAGGGAGTAATCCATCGCCCGAACGAGTGTCAAAAATCTGCACGAAGCTCGGGCAGTCGAACGCCACAGTGCTGCCTGTTAACAGGCACAATTTCCAGTGATAATACTGTTAATACAAAAGAGAAAATAACATCAAAAATATTGGAGCGGATCTAACCGTTTTCCAGAGAGAGCACCTCAAGAAACTCCGTGGTGAATTCGAGATCGCATCGCATGCGGGGAAAATAACCTGACCATAAAATACATCCGTGGGTCACCCAAAATCGTCAACAAAAACTCGATCCAACCAAAAAACTAAACACCGGAAACATCCTTCAATTCACACTCTTATATACAAACCTGGCCACTCTATACTCGAAATTTGATGAACTCATCATCGTCGTAACCAAGTTTAATCCAACATTCATTCTTATCACTGAAACATGGCTATACCCCGACATAGTGGACGCAACTGTAAACATACCTGGATATGTACTTTACAGAAAAGACAGAACAAAAACAAAGGGTGGCGGAGTGGCAATTTATTGTTTGGGAAGTATCCACTCCATTAGTGTGCAAGTGCGACCCAATATTCAATTCCCCGCCATCCACTCTGACATGCTGTGGCTTAGCATACAAATAGAAAATCTAAAATTTGAGCTAGCATGCATTTACAGACCAGACACGGTTACACATGGAAATATTAGAGATCAAACAAACGAAATCATAACTGCTATGGAGCAAATATCGTCACAACACGATGTTCTCATCTTCGGCGATTTTAATTTTCGAAAGATAAACTGGCCATTAACAGAAGCCCCAGAGAATACATCTAGCCTAGAGAACCAGTTCACAACCATGATACTGAATAGCAGCCTCCGGCAACTGGTCGACAGGCCAACACGATACAGAGGCAACGACGAGCCCGGCTTGCTAGATCTCATATTCTGCAATGACAAGCAACTGGTGTCAAAAATAGATTATTTGCCTCCGATAGGTATTAGTGACCACATATCAATTTTAGCGACTATACAGGTGCAAACTAACAGCAAACCTGATAACGACCCGCAGAAACCTCGAAAAAATTACAAAGACCATGACTACTCCGAAATTAAAGACGCTCTTACAAATAGCGACATATTTAACGTCATATATACAACAAACAACATTGACGATAGGTGGAACTTATTCTCCAAAATATACCAAGACAAAGTCGAAAGCAAAATACCTATTATCAAAATTAAGAAACGGTCGGCAACTAATAAACCTTGGGTTAATGGTAATTCGAGTATATTAAAAATTATATTTTAACTCATAACATGCATATTTTATGTATAATTTTATCCTTTAACTATTTACACTATTTATTGCAATATTATTTTTCCGTCCAAAATTATTACGTATCCTTTAACGCGTCTTATTTAAATTCTTTTAACTATTTATTTTATTCCGTTTTTCATGATATATATGTTTAAATATTATTTGAAGACTTAGTTTTAAGGCTGACGATTCATTTGTACCTACCCAGTTTATTATTATTAGTTAATTTTTAATCTTTTTAGATTTGAAGAAAATGGTTTAAATTGTCATCAATGAACATTAATTTTATAATTATCTGGCTTGTCGCCAGTAACTGATGACCCATTTTCATTTACTTTTAAATATCTAACTTATTTTGAAAATAATGTAATTTGACGTATGCACCAGCCATTTAATTGGCACCTACACTTGCCTTAGTACGTGCATAGGCCTAGTTAGGATGCGTCGATTTTAAGAATTTACTCGGCTGCGGGGCTCTATTTTGCTACTGTTTACAATCCTCCAATAGTGCTAATGGAATAATATACTGCACTTAATAATATTGTGCATTTCTATAAATAAATACAAAATTCTGCTTGGAATTGGGTTTCTTTTCAGATTGTGTTGACTAGCCGTGCACTAGACAGTGTTATAGTCAGGACGCCCGTTGCGTAGCATTATATCCTTAGATTGTCTTGGAGAATCCGCACGTGGCGGCAGACATGTAAACGTTATATTGATGCTTTTTATGGCGTAATAATAGAAAGAGGCAATTTGAGACATTTTTAATGAGGTGGTGAAATAAAAGGGAAAATTCGAATTCACACGTGTCAATGTTACTATAATATTTCAACGTTAACACCTCCAGGGGGCAACTTTAGATTTAAGACTATACTCGGGCGAGCCCGTCACCCCGAGGCGTTTCAACGACCTTTTTCGTTTCATAGCCCCGAGATGGAAAATACAGAATTTGGACATAACATATTCACATTCCAACTAAGCCGCTGCCCGTCAGAGTCCTACTCCTTACGGCAAGGTACTGGGAATTGCCGCCCAGCAAACAGTCTCACCCCCTAATTACCAGATTAGGTCGAATTTATCCATTCACCCGTCTGGTCCCAGACTCGAGTTCT
>JAOPUG010000152.1:28268071-28278354 GCA_027564375.1 Micropterix facetella
TGCTTCCATTAATCATTATCTTGGTCTCTAAAACCAACAACTAAAAAGTACAACTTTCATCCATATTCACTAATAAATATTACCGATTATTGATTTTTTTATTTTGGTATTTTTTACAAATCCTTGCAGTACTATCGATATTTCTTTTCAAATAAAATATTAGTACATTTTAAAAATAATATTTTATACAGCGCGTCTCTATTATTTTTCTCATACAATGCGCCTAGGCGTCTTCGTTTGGCGTGGACGCTCTTACATTCAATAACAGGAAAAGTAGCGATATACATCGGCAACTTTGGACCGTCCGGTGATTCCAAAATAGCTTAAAACCTATTCCAACAAGTCTCTCTCGTCACCACGATTCCAAATATACCCATATACACTATGCTCGCTCTACCTATTGGCCAGATCCTCCTCCAGGCCAAGTAATCCAGGATGCAACTGCAGCAACACCCGTGCAACTCAGATCGAATTTGCTGCCATGGAGTAGTGCTTGGGGTCACCCAAGGAGGCCGCATACCAAATTTGGTTAAGATTGGACCATGGGAAGTCGTCGGACGGACGGACAAACTTACATCATGTATCAGACTATATTATGCCCGTTCTACATAATACGTTCAATATTTAATTCTACGGATGGGCCAAATTCTACGGATGGGTTCATATGCGGATCGCTTATTGATACAAACCGCATAACAGCCAACGCCAGCCAGGTGGATATCATTGTATGTCACAAACTGGCTTTCATTCCGGCTTTAAAAGCCGAAAGATGAAAACGGGTTCACAGTGCTCGTATTTTGGACTTGTCCATGAATTTTGATGATTGCAAATTGATATTTTGATAAAACATCGCTATTCATTGGTAGTTGAGAAAATATTTTAAAAGTCCTTTAAATGAAACCCAGCATTCCCAATACCTTTTCCGTGATAGTGTCGTTATGATCAATAAACTGCAATCATCTAATAAAATACCTAGATCTTTAGTAACCAATCTTGAATGAATACAGATATTGATTGAATCGGAATTGACAGGGTTGATTTATTTGATATTGTACTAAATTTATTATGTATTTGTTGTGTAAATGTAAAATCCTATGTAAACGCTAGCCCTGGAATGGGTATATCCCAGTTGGGCAGCGCTTAACAGAAATAGCTATGAAATTAATGTTTCGCCATGTGTTAACTTTTATATAATGAGCAAATAAAATAATTTTAAATAGTCACAATAAATTAAATAAAATGAATTAAAGAGTTGGTAATGGTATGCAATTACATTATAGTGAACCAAACCAACTAAGTGGCAATTTTCTATGCTGAGCTGTAGGGGATTCTATTTGCAATAAATAAAGAAGCAATTAAGACGAAGACGAGAAGCAATTAAGATCTAAAGACGAAGATCTCCTCGAGAAAGTCCAGCGCAGAGCGACCGAGATGCCAATGGGTTTTAAAAAACTGGCATACTCTGAAAGACTCCGCAGATTGCAACTATCCACACTCAAGGATCGTCGGATCAGGGGTGACCTCATTGAGACATATAAGATCCTTAACGGACACTATAACTGCCCCGAGCTGACTTCAATATTTAAGCTGAATCACATACGACACCTGCGAGGACACAACTTCAAATTGGAGAAAATACGATTCCACACCAATCCCAGGAAACACTTCCTAGCCAACCGAACTGTGGACCTGTGGAATAGTTTACCTGCAGAAGTGGTTGAAGCGTTTAGTGTCAACACATTTAAAAATAGATTAGATGTGCATATTAAAAAAAATGCAATAAATAAACTCAGTGCTAAATTCAGACATATCGGCAATTATGCTGCCTGTCTGTAAAAATAATAATAATAATAATAAAACCAAAAAATTACAATTTTTTAGAAATCCCAGAAAAACCACCGAATTCATAAATTTCGAAACGTAAAATGCCGAAGACTCACCAAACTATAAAAAACAATTTGACAGATAAAATTGCGAATCTGGTAACGCTGTCAATTAATGGTAGTATTGAATCTTACATCCCGAGCTATGTACGAATACTCCTTCACGCAATGCATGCTCACTTCCCACCTCCATTGGTCATCTACCCGCAGCACCCTCTAGCAAGAGTCGGGAGAACAAGGGTCAGTAAAGACCCCCATTATGCAATTTTCAATTATATCTGACAGAACTGTCAAACTGACATTTCCTATAATTGTCATGGAATGGTTTTGCACCATTTCTATATCAACATTAAAAAAATATTAATTAAATTATCACAATATTCATAACATTGTTTTATTTATCCAATAAAAATTAACATTTTTCGTAAACTCTAACAATAAAACAAAACGATATTACAAAATCATTGTTGCCCTCGTAAATAATATCAAAAACATTGTTAGGTGACAATACTACATTTTGGAGAAAATCAATGATGGCTACATTAATGGAGATCTTACTTGCCACTTTTTCTCCCGTTAGAAGGCATAGCGTCCAAAGAGGTGTGAGTGAGCGAGTCCGAGTTGATTTGAATAATTTATTGGAAACCGCTACCTTGTTGTCTTTAAAAAGTGACGTTGATGTTGTCATCGGTGCTTTAACAGCTGATTCTGAAATTGGACATTCCATCAGGCCGTTTTACCTATTTTACAGTTCCAAATTCTGTAGTAATTCAAACTTCAACACCAGTCAGCGAGACTTCAATTCAGACCAAAATGCCAAGCACTTGAGAGTGTTTAATTCTTGATTATAATTAGCTGCTACGATGAATGTCAAAGTAAAGTCAGATCTTACAAAGAAAGCTCTCATCTGGTAGGTTAAACTTATACCATAACCCCCGGATTCTATAGCAAGCTGAGAGAGCTGCATCACTAGATATGTCTCTCGTCTTTTGTTTCTCATTTCATCACCATTCTTTTTATTTCATTACTTTTCAAATCAATCCGATATTTTAGTTTAACATTATTATTCTTTAACAGAATTCCAGAAGAAGACCGGTAAGAGCAGTTCTTCATGTTAGCGGAGATGGCCTTCGAGTAGTGGAGGAAGAGACTAAAGGCCTGATTGTCGATCAAACTATAGAAAAGGTTTCATTTTGTGCCCCTGACAGAAATCATGAACGTGGATTCAGGTAATTGATGTGATTATTTAAAATTCCAACATTCACATACTTATTAACGTTAAATATCAATAATTATTAGTATTCAATAGACATCGGATTATATGCATTTACTTGTTTGCATCTGAAAATCCGGCTTTTTGCGGAATTTTGTATATATTGTCATTGTGAGGGAGAAATGCCTAAGTGATAGTTTTAGTACCAAGCAAGCATTTTTAGCAATTTTTAGTACCATTTTATTTTGTTTATCGATGGATGAAGTTCCTAACTCTACATCTAGCCAATATTTTCTGAAATAATGAAGGGGAAAAAATACTAACTAACTCCGACAACTTAGTCGAAAATCCATGACACACTTTAAGTATTTTTAATCGATCTTATAACTGCACTTTGTTAATTTTTAATTCAACACTTAGCTACTTTTCATATTATCTCCTAGCACTACATGCTACATGAATTTGAGACCTATAGATTCTTTCACTGATCAGGTAACGTATAGATTCTGTTCTGTCAAATGCATACAGTTGACAGAACAGAATCTGTTGATGTGTAAACTGTCCAAATATATTATTATGAATGAGTACATTCATGCTAACATCAAACAAAAAAAATATAAACCAGAGACATTTAATTGGAAACAGGTAGCATTCATAGCACTATTATACAATCGTGGATTCTCCCTTGTTTATTAGATTTAAATTTATTATTCTTATTTGTAATGTTTAGTTATGTTATAATAGGTATATGTTTAAAAAAGTTTTTATTTTCGCTTCATGCTCTAATAAATTTAAGCTTTACATATTCTGAGCCTTAGTTCTGTAAGTATAATGACTTATTTTTGTCATTTTGCAGAAAAACTTAATTGTGTTTTAATTGATATTTACTTACAAATTACTGTCAAAATCAAAATTAGGCTCAATTATTTTAACATTGTCATAGTGTATTTAATAAAACAAAAACAGTTAATCTCAGTCTAATTACCTTGTCTTGATAGAGCTTTGTTTGGAAATAAACCTAAAATCCTCATTATCTCAACAAACAAAAAAACAGTTATTTCTCCTCCCACAATGGCGATATTATCGTTTTCACTTCCAGTGCATATTTTTGTTTAAAACACAAATGAAATATGAATAAAGATTTAAAATAGATCCATAAAACACCAGCGACTTATTGAACTTTTTTGAAAACCAGAAATTAGAGATCAGGCTTTGCAAAACTCGATTGAAAACATAGAAAAAAAAACACGGAAATTATCAAACACACTTCTTGAGTTACAGTCAAGAAAATCGAAACTATCTAAATATAGACTGTTTTTTCATCTATCTGGAAGTTATATAGCAAATTATAAATTGTTACATTGATGGCACAGGTAAAATTTCTATAGTGCTCTTTCTATAGTATCAGCCAATAAAAATTACCTAGTTCTACTATTAAGTGTAGCGGTCAATTTTGGCAAAAAATTAATATCAGCTGATAGGTCACAGTTTTATGTTGAAATTTTAGAGAAGTTATACAATAATTATTTACATTTCTTTATATTTGAATCAGGTTGTTTAGTAGGTAATTATTGAAATTAAAGAGAAAAGTATGTGATATATCAATCTATACCGTATTATGCTTCAAAGTATTTTTTTTAAATTGCATATTTTTTATGTGCATATTCCAGCGTATTGATTGTGTATATAATCTGATGACTCATAATCAATTATTCAGAACTGTTTTATGCAATGTGTTGTTTATTTATATTAATATCCATAATAATGTATAAGTAGATATGTAGGTGCATGATCAGTGGCTGATTTCCTACATAGGTTGAGTGGGCCCAGTCCTAGGGCGGTTGATATTTTAGGGACTGCTCAAGGCATCCAAAAATGAAATATTTGACCTAAGGACTGATTAAGGGACGGGCTGACAATGCTGTGGCTTAGGACGCCTGGTTATATGGGGCGCTTGGCAGATGCGGTACAGGCAGGGCCGGCCCAGACGGTATAGAAAGTCATTATGGAACATTCAGTTTCGTTACTTATTAAAAAAGTCTCATGTGTTTGCAAAACATGACCTCTTGCTAATGATAATATGCAAAATCCCAGGCCGAACTACTATCGAACTACTATCGAATCACAGTAACAAACTAAGATTTTCGAAGATGGAAGAATATGGGATGTTTGTGATGGCATGACAAAGCTTGGGGGGAGGGGGAGTAATTCTATATGTGAAACTAAACAAGTTTTTTTTTAAATATATTTTAACGTGAAAATGTCTACACAGACTTCCATACTGAGGTCCCACCATGAAACACTGAAATGCTTTTGTTGTCTGAAAATATTTTAATATACTCGTGGTCCAAGGGTTCCGTCGCGAAGTAGCATATATTCTAAAAATAGACCATCGTCCATTGCTAAGTATATTCAACTTGCGTATTTGTATGATTTATCATCGAGCGAGGGGATAGGGGTTTCAAACGTGCAAAAAAATGCTTAAAGAATCAGTGATAACTCTGCAACGGAAAAACTTATACAAGTGATTGTTGCGTTGTCGTGTAGATCTTGAGGTATTCTAAAATGTGAGCTGAGCTGAAAAAAAAATTAAATCGTCGAGTGAAAGGTTGATCACATAAGACGTTTTTATGCAAAAAGTACAGTAGTCTAGTTTTGAACGTGCAATGAAACGCTTAAAGAATCAGTCATAACTCTGCAACGGAAAAACTTATACAAGTGGCTGTTGCGTCGTCGTGTAGATCTTGAAGTATTTTAAAATGTGAGCTGATCCAAAAAAAAATTAAATCGTCGAGTGAAAAGTTGTTCACATAAGACAATTTCATGCAAAAATTACAGTAGTCTAGTTTTGAACGAGCAATGAAATGCTTAAAGAATCAGTCATAACTCTGCAACGGAAAAACTTCTACAAGTAGTTGTTTCGTTGTCGTGTAGATCTTGAAGTATTTTAAAATGTGACCTGAGCAGAAAAAAAAATTAAATCGTAGAGTGAAAAGTTGTTCACATAAGGCATTTTCAAGCAAAAATTACAGTAGTCTAGCAATACTACCCACTGATTTTCTTAAATATTAGGAGTTTTTTTAGTACAGCAGATTATTCTATATGAAAAACTGAGTTGAAAGTCGTCTATAATTTTATTATTTAGGCTTTGGTTACTGTGGAAACATATTATAGCGGACAATGTTTCGTAGCAGTGAAATGTAATGCGTTGGGTTGCAGCTACATCTGCCGTGACGGCACCACGCGCCGCTGGATGTGCCATGGCTTCGTGGCGGCGCGCGACTCGGGCGAGCGGCTGTCTCACGCCGTGGGTTGCGCCTTCGCATCCTGCCTGGAGCGCAAGCAGCGGCGCGACAAGGAGTGCGCCGTAAGCATGAGCATCGACGCGGCCGGCGCCTTCACGCGGCAGGGCTCTTTCCGGCCCAGCAGTGAGTTGTTTCCTTCTTTTTACCCACTTCCGAGATGCGACATTCAAAAGAGAATAACAATTATTTTCGCTTAAGCGAACACCTGACATTTATATCATTCATTTAAAATGCATATCGAAACTGAGTTTCCGCTATGTAAAATAATACCTATACCTATGGCACTGTGGCCGCAAATAGAAATATTACAAACGAATATCGAGTTATCATTGCATCCTCTACTTGTTGGAATAGGTTTTTAAGCCATATTGGATAAGTTAGGGGTTACCGATCCCGGGACGGGCCAAAGTTGCCGATGTATATCGCTACTTTTGCTGTTATTATTTTACTCGCCTCGCCTACACCGTTCTTCAAAGAGTGTGTGTATTTCTTTTTGCGATGGCTAGTATTACCTAAGACAGAACAGGCTCTAGGTCAGGAAGGAGAAGCATAAAAATAACCGGGCCCAGGCAAAACTAGTTAGGGAAATGCTCTTTTTCTGTTGCAGTTTATTTCCCTTAGCTGATTTGCTTGTTCCTATTTTAAGGCGCCAAAGGATTGCCTTTCGCCGTATTGCTATCTGCTATGACGAACCATATTTCTCAAGGACTGCAGGGTCAGAAACCACTCAGATACGATAGCAAGTCGGATTTATTGGTAGTGTTGCCTGTGATTTACAACTTGGACGGAGCATTTTGTAGATGCGACGAGAATTTTGTAAACCCTCCAATAGGGTGTACATCACCGCAACGCTACCGCCATTCAGCCCCCCCCATCTGAAAAGAAGTGGCAGGAAACTATTGCAAATAAGGAGGAAATAGAGGGAAAATGAGCTGTCATTGAAAAAGTATTATGATCTATCTATCATCTTTAATGGTTTTTGATAGAATTGTAAAATCTTAGTTAAATTTAATTAAACTGTAAAACAAATACATCAAAAAATTGAATATCCTATGTCTCAAAGAAGTTATTTTCCATTTTAATCAATATCTGAAATCTCTCATTAAGCTCGTACATGCTGACAAAATCTAAAATGAACTCTTCTTATCAAAATGTTCGACGTCTTCAATGAAGGTGTGGCTATTTTAGTAATTAATTATTCGAGGAAGAGTTCTACATAGTAATTTTGGACCAACAATGCAATATGATGCAAAATTATTAAAATTCACCCACCTCTGAAGCTGGGGTAGCTTGTAACTTGTGGCATTTGAAAAGTTATAAGAGTAAATCCATCAAATTATCACTGGTGAATTGGTGAATAAGGGGCCTAATGGGGCCGTGCAGCTCGGGTCCTAATGGCCAACTTTGTTATCATGGTTGGCCCGACTCATGGTTCAACGTCTATCCAGCAGCCTCCCTGATGAGGGACTAACCTGGTAAACCCGCGATGCGGCTGATCTGGGGGAACACCTCGGGCGGCCTTGGAAGGTTGATGTATTGATCGGTTTACCGGCCTTGCTCAACTGACGAATAGCCGAGGGAGTCTGGAAGCGTAATGTGAGCTAGTGTGGAGATAGTGGTTGACCTGCCGTCACCTATCCTTAGAAATGATCCGGTGGCCATTCGATCTCAGGTGGCATTCCGGGTAAAGGATGCCTCAGATCCGCGATATTTCTGAGTGATGGAATGCTGCGTATAATACCATCACATATAATCTTGTGCATTCAGGTAGAGTCCGCACAAGAAATATGTCTAAATTTGGTAGTTAAGGAGTCAGGCTATCTCTCTGGGTGTAGCCTTGCTCGCTTAGTGCTTCGCTATTAAGGCGTCGGTCTCTAACAGGCCATGGCGGAGCTTGATACGTGGATTGGGCATGTACACAAGTTCTGCGCTCATCTCAGGACGATATAATAATTAAGTTTGTTGAAACGCCTCGGGGTGGTGGGTTCGCCAGTAGCACGAATCTTAACACTAAACTCTGGTGAATTTGTGTAAATTTACTGATTGTACAAGACTTGTAACTTTAGCTTCGAGAAACATCTGCAACGTCAAATATTCATATATCGGTGAAACTTTATAGGTGAACATGTGACATAACGAAACTGGGACCTGGTAGATTCTTTTATATATCACGGTCTCAGAAGTAGCCCTAGGAGATCATGGATACTTTTTTTTTGTGTTTTGGTGCTTAAAAGCCCTAAATATCATTATAATTTGCAAAATTAAAATACAAATAGGCAAGCTTATTGCCATAATGCAATATCTTTCAATTTACCTTGTCTCATAGTAGTAAGTGTACATGTACAAATACAAAATTTGTATATATACAAATAAACATGTTTTCTTATATAAAATTATACTAACCTAAATATATAAATTTGTATTTGTGTAATATAGACAGAGCTGCATTAAGTTACAACTAAGAATGCCCAAGGATAGGGAATTGGGGGAGAAAAGAGAAGGAAAAAGTAAAACTGCTTATATCATCCATAGTCTCGCACTGTGGATATTAAAAGAGTAGGAAAGGAATTCTTTATTATGTTGCAGAATTTTCAGTAAATATCACAGGCTGACCGAAGCATGAGACCGTGGAAACTTAACGGTTCAAATATCTTTTTTAATTAGTGGTTATTATCCCAAAATACTGAAAGATCTGGTGTAATTTTTTTTTGAAATGGTTGCCTTATACTTCAAAATAATTATTCTACAATGAGAATAACTCTGATCTCTGTATTATTTCACAGGTATGACAGAACGAAAAGTGGAAGCGACGACTGCCGTTCAAGCAAACAATAGCAGTACTACTCCCGCTCAGCCAGCGATTCCCGCTAAGCCTGTGCACAACCCTTTTGCCATTGAGAGACCGCACGCTGCTCCTCATATGCTTGAGAGGCAGGGTTCCTTTCGCGGTTTCTCACATCTAAATAACAAGTTAGTATACATATTATCTTTTCCGGGAAACAGTGAAATACTTAGGCCATACTGAAAGTTTCTGTATTCTGATAAAGTAAAATTACTTATAATGTTTATATTGCATTTACTATTTTTCAAAGTATTCTCCCTGACAATTTATACACTTTTTCATTGTTTGAAACCATTCGGAAAAGCAGTTGGCCCAGTCTTCTTTAGAGGTCTCCTCAGTGGCCTCTCGGAACGCTATCACGTCAAGAACCGTATACCTCGAAGTTTATCCATATTTTTTTGGAAACACAAAGAAACCACAGGGTGCAAGGTCAGGACTGCATGGGGGATGGGTCCTCAGTTCCACGATTGCATTCTTCAAAAATGCCGATGTCATCTTAGCGGAGTGGGTGGATGCAATGTCGTGATGGAGGTCTACTCTGCTGTGAGGACACTTTTTATGGACTTTTATAAAACAATGGGCAAGCAAATGTTAACGTATCAATCTGCAATGACTGTTCAATGACTGTTCCGTCTTGCTAAAAAAAAAAAGCAACCATCATTTTTCTGTGCTTCGACCTTTCTTGACTTTCGTCGGCAAATCCTCCAAAGGAAAGACCCACTCCGCCGAGTGACTCTTTCAGGTTCGTAACAGTACACCCAACTTTGGTCTCCTGGTACGGTATCATATACTGCTAATGATTGCTCTTCGTCGTATTTTTTTAATCATTTTATCACACCACTCTACCTTCTCGAACATCCGTATCCACCTCGAACAAAGCATCCGAACTTTCAGGTGCACGTGCAAAATATTTTGCATTTGGCTCATTCCAATGTTCAATATTGTATAATAATTTATTTATCCGATTGAATTAGTTGTCGTACAGTATCAATATTAGTTTCTGTTACCGCTGTCTCCAGCCGGCCTTCGTGTGATTTGTC
>JAOPUG010000152.1:28479142-28493306 GCA_027564375.1 Micropterix facetella
TTCAAACCCAGTGGACTTCTTCGTGCCCTTGCTCCCAGATTTGGTCGGATTCCTCCGACCTCCCATCTGGTCGCGGGATCGAACTCGCTCGCTCGATCCTCTACCTTAAGTAAGCAGCAATTCTTCACTGGAATTATCGCGGATACGGGGCGTCCTTTGCTCGACACCTCACCTAAAATCGGGTGGCCCACGTATCGTTTCTAAGGGTAGATAGCGACACGTATCTACTTACCACCGCCTTTTTAGGTCGCATTACGCTTCCAAACCCCTCCGGGTCTCAGTCAGTGACAACTCGGCCGGTATTCCAGACCCGTGCGTCATATGTCCATTTTCGCCCGAGTTTCCGTCCACAGATCCACCTCAAAGTTGGTTGGTGCCTCTTCGAGTAGGCCCCAGGATAGAAGCTGCACTGCGAACTGAGCCGGCCTAGCTTACATAACGGCCATCATAGTATTGGCTGCACGGAACCATTACGAACCACTCTCGAAGAGCAATTAAGCAATCCGAAATAGAGACTAGCTCGGGATACCTGATAGGAAACTCGCTGACAACCAGTACCACACACGTATTATAGGTTGCAGGCGCGACCAAGATCAACTAGCTTGTTCCTGAGATCGCCGTAACTTTTGAATATCTGTAAACAATAGGAACAGTTTCGCATCCTGTCCTCTATTACCCACAAGAAGCGGCGCGGTGACAATCTAACCTGGACACTCTAATTAGTCCGGTCAATTTATACATCCGACCTCGCAGAAGGTAATGTAATTCAATTTTTTAAAAAAGTAGTTAGGACCTATGCCAATAGTAGGATACCACTTTTGCAGCTTTGAAAGACGTGTGCAAAGTGCACAATGACCAAAAAACAATGATTTTTTTTACCCTTATTCTGTTTTTGCTGAATAACTTCGTACACATGAGCCCACAGAAAGTTATTAATTTTTTTTTCAAGTATGGTAAATTTACACCAATTTACACTCAACCCGAGCTCCGTTATTTCAATAACTTTCTGCAAAACAACTATTCAAAAATTGGCAATTTTGTTGGCTGCCTCCTCAGCCTAGCTATCGAAAACAATCGCTCGGAAACTTATAAACATAAGGAGTTAAATGTCGACTTAATTATAGAAAACGCAATTTGTTTAAATTAGAAAAGAATAAGTTTTCTGTGGGATGCATACTTAAGGAATTATTGAGGAAAAATTAGTATATTTAAAAAATATATATTTATTGTGTATTTCACACACGTTTTTCGAAGCTGTAAACTTGGTCCTATAAAGGCTTGGATCTACGACAACTACCTTACCTCTCATTTATCATTGCACTTTCTCATTTATGATTTCAACAAAACCCAACTGTCCCAGCTAGATGACAGCTACCTTAAAATATTGGTTTTGCTTGGCCAAACTGGCCGACCCGTCGACTCTCTTCAGGTCCAAACACCACTTTGGGCTAGCTTTAAAGCTGCCCTCTCTGCTCTATGCCTACATCAAAATAACCAAAACTGTGATTCTGTCCAATTCCAAGGATCCGTCAATAATGAAACACGCAGCAATTGGCCATAGTGATGCAAATGATCTACAAGCCCGCGTAGACTTCCACAAAAAGTTTCTTGTGAGAATCAATCAGAATGGCACTGGTCTGATGTATGGCAGTACAACCATGAGCGATGTGGACCTAAAAAGTCCCTCCTGCGAAGAAATTACGACAGAAACAATATGGCTCACGTTGGCCTACAATACCAAAATGACTGGACAACAGTTGGGGACTTTTGCATTCCCCCTCCAATACACTGGAAGATAATGTTGTATGACTGGACACCGAAGATGGTGAAATTCTATTTAAATGCCTTCCAGCATACATTTCCAAACCCCAGTAACCTCGCTCGCTGGAGCTATTCAGAGGATAGTTCATGTCATTTTTGTAGCAATACCCCTTGCATAGCTAGATATACTTTGGCTGGCTGCAAGGCGGCTTTAGATCAAGGACGTTATACTTACCGCCATGACAAAGCCCTTGTTGTTATTCGCGAGGTAATTAGCCTCTCAGTAGCTCGTGTCAACAAGGGTCTTACAGTACCCACCAAGCCCCCAATACAGTTTGTGCGGGATGGCTCTAAAAGCAAAAAACATTCTACTACAAAACCTTTTTCAATAATAGAGAAGGCTTCAGATTGAATTCTGGAGGTTGATTCGGTCCCCAAACAGTATCATTTCCCGGAAAGTCTCAGATGCACAGCCCTCTGTTCAGATATAACTCTTTAATTCCTTTCTCGGAAGATGGTCCTTATCGTAGAATTAACTGTTCCATGGGAATCAAATATCCCAAAAGACCACGAATACAAATTAAATAAATATTATGATCTCACAAATGCCGTCACTCGGAATGGCTTCACTGTTCACCTTCACACGGTGGAAGTAGGCGCTCGTGGCCTCCCAGCCAAATCTATGGTTTCTCCAGGAAAATAACTAACTCATTCCTAGAAAAAATATCAAAAACTATGATTTCCGCTTCTCAAATATATGGCTTCGAAGGGAGAGTAAATGGGTGGTAAATTAAACGCTCACATGTGGCAAGACAGCTGTCCTAAACCTACTTCAGCTGGCTGTTAGTCCAGAATCCACTGTTCACCCTTAAAAGTGTCACAATAGTATTATGATGGGCCCGACTCTAGTCTATGTTTCTTGTTACAGCGGTTGGTTCGGCGGCAATAAAAGTAATAATAAAGAGAATACCGAGAAGCAACAACGAGCGGAATCTCTAGTGCTGCGAAGCTCGATTCAAGATCTCAACAGACAATGCCTATCAATTAGTTTATCACCAGATCGCAAATTGGCAGCAGTCGCTGATAATTTGGGACGAGTTTCATTGGTCGATTTGAAGAGTGGCCTAATTATTAGGATTTTCAAAGGATACAGAGATGCGCAATGTGGCTTTGTACACGTAAGAAAAATTTGCAATATTCCTTAAAATTGTTCCTTGCCCAAAATATCTTTCTCCTAGAATTATGCTGTGGGCCGTGGATCATTAGTTTATGGAGTATGGTGGGCCAGAAGTGATCTTCAAATCGCTGCAAGAAAGATAATGACTTTACAAAGACTTGGGTCTTAATGGTTCCGTTCAGCTTGGGCTTGATGGCCGTGTTTGTGTTATCTTTGGTTGGCCAAACACACGGTTCAATTCCTATCTGGCAGCCTCATAGAATAGGGACTTGACCTGGTGAAGCCGAAGTGTGGATCTGGGAAAAAACCTCAGGTGGACCTGGGCGGTTGATGCACTTGTAGGATTGCTGGTCATGCTGCTCAATCGGAAAATAACCAGGGGAGTCTGGAGATGTATGTTTCCTATGACAGCTGGGGTAGAAGTTGACCTAATGGCCGTCCGATCTTGGGTGAGATTGAGTGGCTAGATCTGGTAATCAGGGAGTGAGGACCGCCCAACTGGGTGGCACTTTCCAGTGCCTAACTGTCAGGCGTCAGACTCTTACGGTCTATGTGGCATAGTTGGATTTGTGAATTGTCTTCGTTTGCAAAGTCTTTACGTCTCATCCCACGGGAGAAAGGACGATCAATATCGTTATAACTTCTTGGGATGGCGGGTTCGCCCATTGCATTGACACCTCTCAACTGTACAGAGACTTGCATGCACCACTGGTGCTTTCAGAATAGCACCTACCAAGACACTAGAAGTTAAATTATGCCTACCGCCTCTAGACCTTTTTTAAAAAAAGATGCAGCAAAAACAGCCATTTGTCTTTAGTAATTAAACTCCAATGATAAATGAAGGGACCAGTGCGGGTGTATAATTGCAATCCCTTGGAGTAAAGATTTAAAAAACCTTTGGGACCTAACTCCACAAGTCTATTATATAAAATGGCTGCAGGAGAAACTTAAAACACAATTAAAGGGATAGGACATTTATATAATATATACATCAGATCGGTATTTCTACTACTCTAGAGTTTATGGCAGACGTCTAAATTAACTAAAGAATGCCTCGGGGTACTTGCTAAAATGTCACATGAAAACAGAATACATCTCATATGGGTGAAGAGACATCGTCGAGTGAGAGGTAATGAAGAAGCATTTATTTAGACTTACAAAGCAGAGATCATCACGTCTACCAATCAGACCAAATCTTAGGATAATGCAAAGGAACGATGATTCAGTGCAATGCCATCGTAAAGGAACTACCCCCATCAAGCAACACAATAAATACACGTCAGATTCAATGCTTCAAACAAAGCATTTATTATCAGCTCACAAACCGTACATAATACAATGACTCTACACAGTAGCTTTCACAGAAAATAACCTGTACGAAACGTCAAACCATAAACGGGATTGCAGTTCATCTTAAACTCCCAAACTAAGAATCAAGCATTTAGCAACGGAATTGTGGAGCGAATAACCTGAGAAATGGCAGATGAACCAAGAAACGCGATTTCTAAACCTCTTACCATGAACGAGCAAAATCAGTACCGCAAAGCAACATCGACAGACTAGCGGCAACATCCAGCGAAACATCTTCCCTTTGGCATGGCTGAAAACGAACTGGTGAGCGAAGCCGACCGATTCGCGAGATGGCATGCGCTTGCGAGATGGCATGAGACGGCGGCTGCGCGCAGCGGCGAGAATAATATATACGAAATAAATTGTAAAGACAATTCTATGTTTCGAGTGAGAATAATAAATAAGTTATTTTAAATTTTGATCGCAAAAACAACGATGCGGTAAGCTTGTAATAAGAATATACTAGGCTTTGGCTGTAAGAAGAGAGAACATAATGAGCACATATGAGGCTGCTATGGCTGAGATGTACGGCTTCCGTCCGTCGTAGATTCTGTGACTGTTCTCTCAGGTGAGCTGGTTTCAGGATCTTTAGGCTAATGCTAGTAAATACATACATAAGCGGGAGTAAGCCATAATGGCCCTAAAATAAGGGCTAAGTGGGGGTAGCCATATGATCGGCTATCCCCTCATTCCATCATCATCTTATCCACTTTCATATGACTTCATATGACGACTTATATTTTTGCCGTTGTGACCTGCTGCGATTTACACAACGTGGCTCTCTCGGATCATGGTCATAACTGAAAGAATGCACTACAACAGTTGAATTTCTTTTTCAGGTATTTCTAAACTATCCTTTGATTGAGATTTTTAAACTGAATGATTCTTACATTTTTCAGGTTTTTGACGAAAAACAAAAGAACAGCCCCGTTCGAAATGCAGTAAAGCACAGAAAATATGCCGTATTTCTAATCATATATACTCCGAAAAAGGGTATAATCGATATAAGACTGATGACGACTGGCGAGCGAATTTCCTCTTTCACGACTAGTCGAAACGGTATTTTATTATATAATACGAATGGGTTGCTCGGGACGGTGCCGACTCATTCCTCTAAAAAGTTAAACACGGCGCAATATTCATGCGTTTTGATGGATCCCGATGGGAAATTAAAACACTTTTTAATACCGTTTCATTTCTCTTTGGACGGTGATAATTCTAAAAGCGCAAAAGATTTGCATTTGCTGCGGCGACTTAAGCAGCTGACGAAAGAAATCAACGGCGATACGGAACGATTAAAAGCAGAAATCGTTAATACAGTGAATCAGCTGGAGACGGTTGAGATTAAAAAGAGCTGCATTGAGCAGGTTATATCCGATAAACATATTCCACCGATTTGCATTTTGGTCTGCATACAGAATATTGTGATGAGTATGGAAGGGTCGAATGATGCGAAATTGAGTGCGTTGTGTGGTAACATACGCAGGCTGATGCAGCTGTTCATGCATTTGAACGATGTAGATATGGAGGAGTTCTCCTGTGAATGTAACGGAGAAGTTGAAGAGAGAGATACGAGGGTAAATTTAACAGATGGTGATTTACAAAACTTGCAGCGCCTGCTCGATCTAAGCGAAGATGTGAACACGCCGATTAAAACGAAACAGAAAGTTATGTTTGTAAGTGAAGAGAAAAATTCGTACTCGTTTTTAAATTCGTTTGCAATTTTAAATGATTCTGATATGATTGAGTTGAAGGATTCATTATCAAAAGACGCCGTGGAACAAGTCGCATTCGAGATTTTTAATGGATTATTTAAAATCGGTGATCCTACAGCTGTAGCGAAATGGAGGCAATACATTAAATGCGGGAATATAAATCCAGAAACTTTAATTAAATTGTTAATCGCTTACTGGATGTCTATTCCGCTGTTTAACATCTCTAAAAAATTAAATATATTAGGATGCATTGTATACGAAATTACGACTTTAACCGATGACGAAGTTGTAATTTCGTATAATGAAGTATCGCCTTGGTGGGAACGTATTCGAGACGTCCTCGTCGAAGCGTCATCGCCAATCAAAAGCATGACGATGGCGATGATGTGCAAAGAAGTAGCGCAAATAATCGAAAAAGAAAAAGATTTATCTGGAGAAGTGCGAGCATGGGAAACCGTTACAAAAGACGGTGCAAAATGGAGTCTCCTAATCGGAAAACTCGATGATATATCGTTATTGAGCATCGTCCTATCGAAGTATCCATCGATCGAAGAGCGATCACTTCCAGTAATCGAAATTGAAGCTCCCGAAATTAATTTAAGATACGTTTACAATAGTGGCCGCGGCTCCGTAGCTGAATTGATCAGTAAATGGCTATGCGTAACCGGAATTCATCCGGAAGTAATTCGCTTAGATGAATTGAAACAAAATCAGAGCCACATAACCGAAACCGTTGCATCGAATATAAACGATGATACAATGCCAAACAGCTGCGATGAAGCTATATCGAAATACGAACGAAAAGATCATTCGTTGTTCTATAAACTCGATTTACTACGCAAACAATTTCCGTACAGCACACTCAGCGATAATCTGATCCTTAATATGTGCTGGGAGTATGCCAGCGCTTGGATTAAAAATATATCCGAATTGCGGTATTTGGACGCAGTGCTGTTATGCCTGGAAAATATATCATGTTCGTATTTGTGTTTAGGGGTATGTTCCCTTGTTTGGTCGACACATTTAAAACGAACGTTTGAATCGACTTGTAAGTTGCTGAACAAAGTGGGAAAACTCCCGAAAGAGCGATTGTGTTTGCAGGATGTTGGTTTATCGGATGTCAATATTGTGGCATTCGTTGATATCATAATGAAATTTTTAAATAAATCTATATCGAGTGCGATCTCTTGCGATCACTGCGTAAAACCCATATTAAAATTCGAGAATATCTGGGATAAAAGTGTGCTGGCTTTTAACGAAATCGTTCTCGATGCGCCCGTAATCAACTTCGACACACTTCACTTAAACTTTCAAGTCGCTTCAGTTTTGTACTATCAGTGTTTCTTTAATATCAAATTTTCTAAGCCGTTAAACATGCTATTTGATTGCGATTTGCATGTCCTTTTCGATTCGACTTCTGAGAATTACACAAGGATCGAAAGCAGTTTTGCGAAAGTGAAATCGCAGCGGCTGCGGTTTATTAAGAAGCTCGTTTTGGCTAGCCTGGATTTGGTTACTTCGGTTGATGGTGACAGTGGACACCAACCACATATAATGGAAATGACAAAGTGGCTCGACAAAATGCAAACCCTGGCAAGGCTGTGGAGGATTGAGAGCGATTTCTTGCGTCGCGAACAGGTAAGCTAGTTTTTATCACTTTATTGGTAGCCACCATTCGAATAGCCATTCGTAATAACTCCTGATAGGCAGAGTTTGTGCATGAAGTTTGCATCATACGCTCAAAGAATGCTGCGAAACCATAAAAAAGTGTCAAAGTGTCAGATTTCTGCGCACGCGTCGCGCAGAAATCTGTGCCAGCACCACAACGAGCCACAGCAGGACAGACACATGTCTGCGTCTCATGTACCTGCGTCACAGTGTACGCAGTTCTTTGCTTGTGCGCTCATACAGTACATACACTTGCTCATTACATGCTCTTACATTAGAAAAATCTGTGCTGTGCTGCATTGCACCGCCTGCGTCTCAACATACGCCTAGCCTTACCGATCAATAATAATGGCTGCAGGAGAAATAAAAGAGCACAATTAAGAGAAAGGACTTTTATATAACTACCACTCTATTCTACCACTGTAGAGTTTATGGCAGACATCTAAATTAATAAATAATGCCATGAGGTACTTGCAAAAATATCACATGAAAACAGAATACATCTCAAATAGGCAAAGGGACATAGTGGAGTGAGAGGTAATGAAGAAGCAGTTAAGCTTTGGTTTCCTAGGATAGCGGTGCCAACACAAGCGAACGCAATATGACAGATGTAAAAAGACGGTCGTATAACGGTGATGACACAAGAAAAGTTCGAGACTAACGGCCATCTTTTTACGGAAAGCAGAACTTGGAAGCAAAATGAGCAATCATGGTGGAAATTGGTTTATACAAATCTCGTACCTACTACTGAAGGTTCTTTTGAAATTTTAGTGTGTCGCCGTCTATACTGCTATGATGAAAAATTCAGGGAATACTTTCGTCTTAAACCAGTTTTATTTGATTATGTGCTTAAGAGATGAATTAAATTATAGTCCATAAAATAGACACCAACAACCAATATGTCCGGAACAAAAATTGTGTATTCTTGTTGCGTAAGTCTCTACTAAACAAAATCAATCTATTTTTAATATCCATATTTATTGAAATTGAATATTATCTTGTGAAATGAAATAATATTTGCCGTTGATCATTCACCGCTATTAAAAAAAACATTCGAAAACTATCCAACTCCGTAAAGACAGCTGTCATGCAAATGGCCGTACCGCTGTTTGACGTTATGGTGTCAACAATGCTCTCTAGGAAACCACGCCATCTTGTTTCTATGTAAAACGTATGTGACGTCATTCGACGCTATATAGCGGCTGCTGAATGACGGCACCACTATCCTAGGAAACCTAGGCTTTAGACTTACAAGGCAGGAATCCACTTCCACCTATAGACCGGAGTAGCACTGCAAAGAACCTTGCATAACAGAACAAAGGAATGGTTGAAACATAGGCAGAAAGGAAGAAACCTGACGCAAGCAAAATAGGCTATTTAGGGAGCTCAAACTATGATTAACAAGTTACTGCCTGAGCCTTTCCTCAGATAACTTAGGAAATCGGTAATACCACTCACCGGGCACTGCCAGTATGCCCAGTACGGGCTTCTGAGCCCATGTCCACTGCAACCTTCGCCGATCAATTGTGCCTCCATTTACTTACAGTTTATTAACCAGTCCTGTGCTTTATGCAAACTCTATTATCTTTGAGGGACTGATTTCTTCGATCTCACTCGGGTCTGGAACCTTTCTTCCTAAGTGTCAGCTTCTTGACTGGATTAGAGGCCCACGCTAGCTCAAAAAGTAGAACGATATCTCTGGTTCTTCAAGGCAAAATCTGCCCAGATCCATCTTTGATAGTCCCATCCTGTAAGTATGAATAGCTGCTTCCTGCTTAGTTTTAGCAGCTTGGAAGTTTTGTGGTGCGAGTGTTTTTTTATTAGTTATTTTGTGACTTTTTGCCCTTGCAGTTGCCGTTTTGGTAGGCTAAATATGACCCCGTCTTTAGCTAACAGTTCGGCTTTTTCATTGCTATTAATTCCAGTGTGGCCGGGCACCTAGTATAAAGTCACTGTGTTCTGTAGCCAGATGTGTCTATCCCTAATGTATGTATTAGTGATATGATATTCTGGCTCATAGTTGGAGCCCATTCCAGAGTCCATTCTATTAGCAATGGAATGGACTCTGGAATCAGGTTCGACTCTGAATTGGAACCAATGGAGGCCCATCATTTTCCACAAGTTTCCTTGGAAAGTCACACAAAGTAATTTTGTAATATTTTAGTGTTGTCTCTCTAATAGTCTTTTTCTCAGGTTTATTCCTTTTCACATGGGCTTAATCCTCTCATTGATTCTTTTATGGCGGCTTTTCATGTTGGCCAATATACATGCCATTGGTATTGGCCATTACTATTGGTCAACATGTAGAATAGGGGTTTATGGTGACCTTGAGAGTTGGCCAATATGTGGCCAATACGTTGGCACGAGATCTGTGCGGTGTCGGTTTTTCAAGACATCGAAGGGTATTGTCAGGAATAATGGTTATCAAGTCCACACGTTGGTCAAGCATTTAGTTTGCAACGAGCTCCCAAAGTGGATGCATTTTCTTCCTTTTCTTTTCTTTGTTTGAATTGTGTGATTTTTTTCAACAAACAAATAAACCGCAGCAGCCGTTACCACCTCAATACCTATTTTTTATGCGTGCTTTGGTGTCTGCTACAGTTTGTAAATATCATCTGCACACTGGCCTGAACCGACCCAAACTGAACGACCTCCCAACGTGCGACCTCCCATACTTTGGCACATAAATTGTCCAACGACGTGAAGAGGCGGCATTAAGCAAAGTACCCCTCTGCCAAGAGAGAGATAATGATTCAAATCATAAGACTTTTATGTAGGGATCAAGAACGAGCGGCATCGTTTAAACACATCACCCAATTTCTCCATTTGTAATTTACAGGTTACCGGTCTCTACGAATTAGGATATGATTCAGTCGCCGAAGATATATTTCCAACCGTAACTGAACCCTCTCATCTAGTGAATAATTTAATATTATTATGTGGAACTCGATTGAAACACTTTATTGAAAGTTCAAGTCAAGTATCCAATATCATCGCATCATTACCCCCGCAGCTCATGGCTTATCTTCAAACCTTGGTAAGAAAATTTATAAATTAACAAATTTAATTTCACCGATGAGACGCTGGAAAATACAGGCTCTTTCCAAAGTTTCTCGTTTTATTTAGACTGATAATTTGATGTAAAATATTAAGTCTTTGAAACGTGGCCGAGTATATCATTTGCAAATGAATGGAATGATTTTGTTATTATTGTAAAAAAAGATGAGTTATTCACTACATTTGGTGCTAAGGGTGATTTGTCATCAGGATCACAAAATTCGTGTTGAGAAATCGACAATGTATGATAATTTTTATATTAATTGAATATTTTGTTGTGAATAGATAATAATTGGTCAATTTAATGAATTGTTCAAGGATATTCCAAAAAAAAAAAACTCACTGAGATAACTTGGTACTATTGATTCTTTTTAATTGACCAGTATTTCGGGCACTCATATAATACAATGTTGCACATTGAGCATCGCGCGTCACCATAAATCGTTTTTTCGGTGATTTAAGTAAACGCATTGTACACTTCGAGCACACACACCGATGTATATTTTATCTATCGATGGTTAAAGTCCCTAACTATACCTGCCCAATATTTTTACATAATGATGGTGGAAAAATACAAACAACTGAGAATGCTTTACTTTGCCCTAGTTGAATCCATTATCGCCTATGGAATTACGACAATACATTTAAATCCTATTTATCTCGCACTTCAGCCTTGCAATACCATACAATAAAAACGATAGTTTCTAATAAACCTAAAGATATGACGAAACAGTACTTACAAATACTGAGACATGTGATTGGGTAATGGAATAATAATAATAATAATAATAAAAAATAAAAAAACTAAAAAAAGGCGAGCTTATTTTATTGCCTAGCGGCAATATCTATCAGCTAACTTATGACTTAAGTGCGTATTACTAGTTTTGCATTGGCTACACAAAATATAAATTAAAATGATAAAATAAACGGAAAACTAGAAAAACATGATAATAACGAAAGAAAAACGAATTAGTAAAATTAAATAAAGACACAGAGGGAAGGAGGAAGACGAAGGAAGAAAAGAGGTCAGAGACGGAGGGGGGGGAGGAGGGTTGGCTATGTTATGGTTTTAGGTTTACGTGCTACTTGAGCCTGGCTTTGAGCATGGTGATGCTGGGGGTTGCTCTGACAATCTTCGGTGAAGCATCCCAGAGCTGTGCAGCTTCCACGGAGAAGGAGTGGGAGGCAAACTGGCTGCTGTAGCCAGGGACGGATGACAGCGGTGAACTTTTCGGCGAGATTTAGCCATTCACAAGGTTTCCATATAACAGGTAGAGACTTCTAACCTATCTCGACTCCCTGGTGGTCAGCCACTGCAGTCTACTTCGATATTCCGTTATATTGTTTCTGAGGCCATAAATGAAGCGGATACAGAAATTCTGTAACCTGTTCATCTCGATTGCCAGCTCTACCGTAGTACCAGAGAGATACAGAATGAGCGGCTACTCATCTCCCTCATTTTTGCATTTGTTTGGAAAAAAGTGGGTAATTCCCTATATATTTAACTCAAATAGAAACAATAAAGATAAAAAGGAAAATAAATTAGCTTTAATATAAATGAAACTGAAATATATTTATATGAAGTTATATGAATATAATTTTGTAGAATTAATACGTCTACATTATAAGCTATTACTGCCTTACCGATAAAAATTTACTTATAACCGGGTTAAACGCAAGTATTGTTATACCCGGCATAGCCGAATTATAATGGAATTGTAAAATCGTGACCGATAAAATAAGTTTTAACAGAGGTATAAACCAACCCGAAATCATAGACAAGGCATATTTTGGGCATGGCAAGTCTTATTTTATAGTAGACGTGGCTAAGTAAACATTACTTTTTATTTCGTAGTTTCCATTCAAATTGGGAGATGGCGCAGATTGCATTGGATTTTTGCTGTTTAAATGTCCTTTTCATGGTTTTTTTGTTTTAAAATAATACCGCAACCTCCTATTTATTCAGTTCATCAATTAACATATTACGCGGATAATTAATATCGTTTTGTTATTTGTCTTATCGGCTCTAACATCTGCTTGACTTAACGGCCATTTTGTGTTATATCTTCGTTACGATGTCACTAAACCTACCCAGTGGCTGGTATAACGGAGTTATGTCGGCAGTGTAACGCAGGTGGCGAGAAACGTTTATTGGTCATACTTTTGACAAACCTTTGGTTTAACAGAGGTATAATTTTTACACCTCGTTTATTGGTGAGTGTTGTAAAAAGAATGTCTTTTAGTAATTACCTACCTATATACATTGTATGGATAACAAGGCCACGATAAAAAGACACTACAGGGCACTCTATCTAATTTTCAGCTGATAAGCCTAGGACTTACCAGCTGAAATTTCATTAGGTATTAATTTTATAGAAAAAATATTAACTACTATCCAACCACTGGTAGTCAGAAATACAGAAATACAGAAGTACTTTTTAACCAATAACTATACTTGGTTACATTTCAACTCGGCAATTAAAGGAGATGTCAATAATTCCAAATGCGTCAGTGGACAGAACAGAAACTATATTGTTCGCTTGAAATTTCGACTTGAGTAATTTGAATTGGGTTGCGTTTATTTGCCTTTTCAGGTGCTACCTATAGATGGATAGATAGATCGTGTACTAATTTAAGTAACAAACTTTCCCTTACACTCGCTTTTCTCGTATATTGATGAAAAATTGTGATTTGTAGCAAGACACAAAATTTTTATATACCTACTTGAATTAGTACATTTCTTTATAAACAACAGGGAGTTCTGTTGTTGTGCCAAAACGAAAAGTAAACTAATTCTGGAAGGCATAAAAGCACTATGAGATGCACACCCGTTGCATTACTCGGCAAGGCTGTCACACACACCCATATATCAAAGTATAGGTGTATCAGTCGCGCGAGCTATGACCATTGTATGACCCAGGCCGCAAGTTACAAACCACTCGGTTCGAAATCTCACCTTAAGGTACTTCTCCCACGATGACGATATGTCATTTATATATCTTAAGGTTTGTTTTTTTTACAGGAAGGAAACAACAACAGCTCTACCGATGTTTCACTAGAATCAACGAAGAAAATCTTAGAAAATATCACTACAAAATGCAGTGCAGATCCAAAAGTCGATAGCCAACAAAAACGCCTGGTTTCCCTTATGTTGGATGCTTGTAATACCATCGGAACGTTATAATGAGCTACAACTGTTACATTTCATTAAAAACATAATTTTATTAATTTGTGCATTTAAACCTTTCTCTGTAATCGAGAAAGCTTCAGATTGGATCTGGAGGTCGATTCGGTCTCTAAACAGTATCAATTCCCTGAAAGTCTCGGATGCACAGCCCTCCGTCCAGATATAACTCTTTACTACCTATCTCTCAAGATGGCCCTTAATATAGAATTAACTGTTCCATAGTCACATGGTAATCAAATATCCCAAAAG
>JAOPUG010000152.1:28539403-28554012 GCA_027564375.1 Micropterix facetella
CCCCCCCCCCCCCCCCCCCCCCCCCCCCCCCCCCCCCCCCCCCCCCCCCCCCCCCCCCCCCCCCCCCCCCCCAACCCGGTAACGTTCGAAATTCGATCTATTTGGCGGGCGTCTCAGGCGCTCAGATCTGATGTTTTGCGCTAGTTCTGATCTTCGAAATTATTGAATCTCAAAGGTACTAGTAGAGTCAAAAATCTCTTCTTAGACATGGAGGTTCTGAATATTTCATGACTCGTTCCTCGTTCCACTCTCACACGTTGATTTGAAAGCAGCGCTGTGTAGATGGAGGCCTATAAATACGTTCAATTCTATTTTTGTACAAACGCGAAGGGTAGACGTCTCAGTTGGATACTTTTGTCTAAAACGTCGAGTTTCATATTAGTATAAGTACGCACTATTTCGAAGATGAGAGTGTCAAAAACTAACTCAAACGACTCCTTTGGTGTGAATCGTACATCAGAGTTTGCTGCAGTAGATTGTGAAGGCGGCAATCGGAATGATGTTATGAGACGGAGTAAGTACGTTTCTTGATGGCGGATGGGCTGACCATTTACATCTATTCCTACCACAGTAGTACTTCTGAGAAGATGCACGACGTCTTTTTGAACTAGGAGAAGATTGATCTTCATCTGATGATGTTGAGGATGAATCGTCAGTCTCGAGAACATTCTAATTCAGAGTTGTGATTGCTTGGGATGTAGACACTGTCATCGGAGTCAGAAAAATCGTCGTCTTGAAAAGTATTCGTTGCCTCCTGTTGAGGCATTGTGTGGTTTCTTCGGCTACTTCCAATTCTTTTATTTCTTGAAGCCATCCACCGATTATACCGGGTGCATTCGGATCATCAGTCTTTATTCTAATAGGTCCTGGTCGGTTGGTGTCCATTGTGGGAACTGAAAGTAGAAAATTAACGTTTAAAATTATTACCACGAACATTTTTTTTGTTAAATAATTTATCTTATGGACCCATACGCTATCGATATCTACCGAACGGAGAGTCGCGCGTGCACGCCCCCTCGTCACTGCGTCCGGGACACTACTTGAGGAAGGTATTGTGGGTGTGGGGGGGGGGGGCAGCCCATAAACCCCGTGCACTGCAAAATGGCAAGCTAAATATGTATGTTTTGTTGTGGGTCCGTTGGACCCATGAAATGAATTAAGGGCTAAAACACAGTTCATTTGAAATTACAGAAATACTCACGTGGAGAGTTCGCTCGTACTTTTACTCAGCAAGGAAGCTTGAAAATCCATGTGGATACCATTTATAAGACAGTAAAGTATACGTGTGGGGAAAGTCATCGAGATTGAAAGTACACGCGGATACCATTCTAAATATACGTGTGGGGAATTGGTAGTGCATTTACTCAGCAAGGAAATATGAAAATCCATGTGGATACTAATTATCAGAAAATAATAAAGTTTAAGCGTAAGAAACGTGCTCGTACTTTTTGCTCACCAAGGATACTCGAAAGTCCATATGGATACAAATAAAAAAATATAATTGTGGGGAATGTGATCCTGCTTTTACTCGACTAGGACGCTTGAAAATCCATATGGATACCATTCATAAGAAAATAATGTAAACGGGTAAGGAATGTGCTCGTGCTTTTAGTGAGTAAATAAACTTGAAAATCCACGTAGATACCATTAATAGAAAATAAAAATCGTCGGGTGACATCGGATGCCAATCGGGATCTTCCAGTATATCTTCGTCCAAAGCGGGACGCCTTCCTCAGGTCTGCATGGTTGCTCGCTCTTTCATCCACCACACTTCATTTTATGTTTTTAAAGATAATCGAATCGTTGATGTTAACGAGAAGGGACTTTTTTCAGAGATAAAAATGTTTTAATAAAACATTCTTTGCAATTATTCACAATAGTTCTTTACGCGAATTAGGCATGTTCTCCGTAAAATAACGTTCGTATTTACAGCCTTTGATTTTAATCGACACACTTCTTCACTCAAAAAGTTATATTTACACAATTTAGGGTAAGCCCCAATTATCCACCTGGAGAAACGCTATTTTAAAACTTCGCCGAACTCGAGTATTAGGATAAGCGAATATTACTATTCAACTGTTAACCGAGTACCTACAAATTTAAACCGTACATGGCTTACGAGCCGTCCGCTTTCCAGCAGTTAGAGACGGACTAAAGGTGGCCGCTCGAAGGCTTTCTTTTATACACCCTTGCATGGTGGGAAATGTTGTTTCGCTCCCCTTGTCTCTATTGGTATTTTTTATACGCGTTTTAATTTTATTGCCTGCTATCTATGGCAGCTTTGTATAGGCGGAGCCTAAAACGTTTACTCTGTCGCCCACAGAGGCATTGGATTGTATTAAAATAGTGAGTTTTACAATTAAATCCTAAAATATATTTTAGAGAAATTATTTTGAAAAACTAATATACTTGGCGCGTGTCTTAAACCTATAATGTATATCAAATTATAAAATGCTTATAGATTAAAAATGATTGCTGTTTTTTTTCTAATTGCTTATTTGGCTCCTAGGTCTTGAATGGCTCAAAGTAAATCTTATTTGCTATTCTCTGCTAGACTTACTTTGCTATTCTTAATTTCTATAATTTAGGATGGTGAGCGTTCTGATATCCGAAATCAGTAGGTAGAATATGGTAATACATTTTCCATTCTGTGGCCAAAGAGGGGTTTGCAATAGATTTCGGATAGCCGACACTTCGGTGCCGGTTACTTGGTCCTTTTAGAGGATTACAATCTATTGTGGGAAGGGTTTACTTTGTTCATGTACCGCGATGCTTTTAGCTCGCTATTTTTATGACGACACTGCTCGAAATCTTATAATTTTACCTTCGGGTTGGTTTATTTTCGGTTCTGCTTCTGGCTGCGATTGTGCAATCAGGAAATTGTCTGTATTTTCATGATCCCTGGGTTGCGGTATTTTGTCGAGTGATTCTTTTCCTAGGTATGTTTTTATTTTTGGCGCAGTTGCATACTACTGTATTTTAAAAAAAACCGCGAACCGCTAGAGTTTATGTCGGCATTGCACCGTATAGCGTTCTTGCGGCGACCATGAGGTAAATAAAAGAGTCAAGTCTCTTATACGTACCATTGTTTCGCTATCTATTAGTTCGGCAAGACTGTCGGGAAAAACTTGTCTTTTTTTCCGTGTCATGTTTGTGAATGCCTACATGAATCTTGCTATTTTTTTCATTTTATGAAAATTGCAGATAGCCTTCAGCCCAAAGATATGGACAAATGGTAAATAACTGCAACTTTTTACATTGACGACGGCAAGACTCTGTTGGGATAAAATTTTCTATCGAATTAAGTTAGACCGGTTCCAATTAGGCAAGTAGGTGGCGAGAAATTATACTTGCACTTAGGTTCCAAAATTGCCCGAAATTCAAAACGCTGATATAAAATGATGAAAAAATCGGCCAACATAGCTAGTCTTCTATATTTGGCTGTCACAACATTGATGTCGGAATAGGCAAACTGTGACAATTTCGCATTGGCAACTTCCTCGTCTCCAGCGGAGCTACACTTAAGCGGTTTTATGATTTTACTGCCCGTAAAGAAAGCACAATGGGTTGAATTCATGCTTCCATTTCTCCTTCGTGAGAAGCAGTGAAAGCACGAGAAATAAACTTAGCTGTGAAGATACATAATGCTCCTACTCTTACAAAATCATTTTACGAGGCTATGATTCTAATAATGGCGGTTTTGATTTGTTCGAGAAAATAGATCTTCCTATTCTTCTTCTTCTATCCCAGTCCGTTCTAAAGGGTGTTTAGTAGGACATTTTCAACTTTAAATATAGGTATAACGCGGGGAGTGGTTGAGGGGTTGGGGAAGGGGCCATCACTATTCTGCAGATTTTTGGCCGGAAGTCCTCAAAAACGTAGTGTCCAAAAAGTATTCAACCTATTTTTCGTAAAAAAAATGAAACACTGGAAGCGTTCTTTGGTGTATGGCAATGTGTAGGGAACGTGCGCATGACGCACGTCCGGAGCAGCGACAACGCAAGTGCAAAAATGCAAATTTGTCAGAAAACGCTTAAAGATTTGGTAATTATGAAATTATGTCCACTATTTTGATTGCATTCTGGTGTATAATGGTCGACCCACTTTTCACCTGTCGTTACAAATCACCGCATAAAACCCGCTCTATTTATTACTCTTAAAATGGCCCCATAGTTATGAAAGTTTTAGATCGACAATAAGCAAACGCTGCACCTAACGATTTTTAAAAATGAAAGCTTGCAAAAAAGTTTTTACTCCATCGATTTCAAATTTAAAACATTGATAGTAGAAACACCTTTTTAAAATCTGGTATAATTTATAAACATCCGAATTGTTAAGCATTTTAAGTAGTTTAGGCCAGGTTTGTATCTATTCCATATGTATACGTAGCCATCCCGCCTACATATCTATTCATACGTGTGACATAAATTCTCTAAATCTCTCTACATACATCGAAGCTTTAGGTACGTGCAGTGCAGCAATCCTTAACGTAATCTGGAAGAAGCAGCTGGAAGAAGACTATTCAAAGGGACCTACTCCATTTTTCTTTTCGCTTTCTTCCCTGTATCTGGTTTTGTCTTCCCCATTTACCTTTAATACAATCCCCTGTTTCGACGTTCCGGCCTATATCTTTTAAGGACTAATGAGTAAACAACAACTGAAATGCTCCCCTTCGGTATAAAACGCAACTGAAATTGCATAGTTGTTCCACCGAACAAAGCAACCTTGTATAATTATGGTATATTTAAGTAATTTTTCGATTTTTACATTTGAGTCGTTGTGCTCCGGATTTGCGATGTGTGATTTAGGAGCAAAGCTCTTTTAACGGGGTTACGCACGGCGAGAGTAAACTGGCAAAAACCGTAATGGGACACTTTTGGTGAGACGCTTTACCATCATCATTGCGAGGCGCTTCTTCTTCTTCTTTTATTTGTGGCAGTTCCACGCAGCTTGGTTGCTGCTTCATCGTCAGAGTGCCTGTACCACTCCCTCTGGCCCCCTCCAACTTAACCAACCCCTCCTTGCCCCCCTCCCCCTCATTCTCCGTTTCCCAACACCGCTTCCTAACCCTTCCCCGCTATTTATTATTGACTGAATCTATGAGGGGGGTAAGGGAATTAGAGGGGATGAAGGGGGTTGGGTTATTTTTTTTTCAATTACGATGGATATATCCGTTTTGAAGTCCCCCAAGATGATAAAGACTATTTTTCGAGTGACGACTGTGTGTCAGTCTGCTGTGTGGATATGTGTGCTGGGTGTAATCTCTCACAATAACTGCAAGCCGTTGAATCGATTGAGTTGAAAATGTGTATATAGTCATAGTATCACCCCGTAATGCACCCATTATTTTTTGGCTGTCATCTGTCAAACAAAAGTGTCACTGTCAAAAAATGACAGAAGCCATATCTTACTGAATTTGACTTCTTTATAAAGCTTCTATACGTTTTATAAAAATATGAAAGAAATATTAGAAGTTATTCAAACTTTTAAAATATTTTTTTAAGCTTTACAAATATGCATAGTTCTTTTCGGAACCTTTTTGGGTACTAAATCTTCTTAGTATTACCAGATAAAAATCTAACGTAACCCTTAGTTTGGGAAAAACTTCAAATTTTCCTATTTTTTAACAAGTCCTACAAATTCCAGCCCCATGGAGAGTCTTTAATAAACTTTTTTTAGTTCAATAATATATTATTTTTAATAATTTAAGTTAGATTCTAATGTAAATTTTACCATTTTGTCGAACTCCTAAGCATAAAATCGTAAAACAGCCACCGAAAAAATAGGTTTTTTTAATAATTCTAGTAAGAAAAACAAAAATCTACTTCGAAGGGCGTCTACATCAAGGATAGATCTATCCGTTTATATAATATTTGTATTAAAATTCTTTATACTTTGTGCAGAAAAACCCATCAAAATGTCACAATTTGGGTACAAATGTCGCTCACACGGAGCGAATTTGCTCGCAGCGATCTTACTCACTGCGAATAAACTCGCTGCCTGGCCGTCACACGTAGCGAGTACGATTCGCGCTTGTCGACACTCAGTTGGTGCCCCAAGCGCATGCCGTCTATCGGGACATCGTCGCCATTGTCGCGCACGTCTATAGTTGATTCGGTTGGCATGTGCGGACTGCATATCAAATGCACAAACCGCAAGAAACAAAAAGCATTGGCCGCAGGGAAAAGGTTGGGGCTTCTAATACTTTTGTAAAAGAATTGACTGAAGAAGAACCAATAGATTATAGAAATATTCTACGCATATCGGAAGCGAAGTTTGTACGATTACTTTAAATGATCAGTCCAGACATTAAAAAAAAACAAGATACGGTTATGAAAAATGCAATTGTGACCTTTTGGTCCGCGAAGGATTTGGTTGTGTCCGTGTCCCTTTCTTTGAAAACATTTACCGAAGGTCTAGTAGCAAGTGAAACACATTACGGTAGAAAATTTTAAGTCACATTTATGATGAAACATGTCGGTGAAAAGGATAGAAAACGATTTTTTATTGTAGGCGGTTCTATTTAGAAGCTGCCTTCCCGGCTTTGCAGGTATTGTTTGAGATGATGTTATGTCGAACAAAATGAATTCCTGGCCAAAACTTTGCATACTCTAATTAAAGAATACGAACAAATTTATCGGTCTTATTACGGAGGTGTTTTCGTCTTAACATTGACAATATTATCATAATTCTAATATTCTATATTATTAGACGAGCAGCGCGCGATAATTTTGGGTTATAATTTTTTTCTGCATGAGCGCCGCTTTCCTTCGACTTCTTAATTGTATTAACTTCTGATCGATATAAATCTTTTATATTTTTATTTTTTCTCTTTAAGTGATTCTCGGTTGGTATTAAGAATCCTAAATCAACAAGTTCTTTTTACACCTGTATAAAACCATCTTCTCGCGCGTTTTGCGCATATAATTACTGTTATTGGTATCCCACAATTCTTCGATGTTTATATGTACGTCCAAGATACGAATTAGTCAACATTTCCCCATTTTAACGTATCTTGTGTGCATTGTGGATTGTCAACTGCTACGGGCGAACCCGTCCACCCCGGGGCGTTTTAACGAATTTTATCGTTCTATCACCCCGAGGCGAAATGCCTTTAGAAGAGACTTTAGACGTATACAAATCTACGTACCAAGCTCCACCTAGGCCCGTACGAATCCAACACCAAACAGCGATGTAAACATGTTCAATTCCACTCGCGGCGATTTTTACTCGCGGCGAATGAATCTAATCGCGGCGAGTAGCTTGTCACACCAAGCGAGTTTGCACGCGGCGATTTCATTCGCAGCAAGTATTCGCTCCATGTGATCGAGGCTTTAAGGAGAGTGCTTAGCTAGAGTGTGTGCCGCCCGGGGCGCTTCTCGAGTTTGACCCCCCTCCCCCCTAATATTTAAGAGCCTGGTTCGATTGGAGGGTTACATTGAAGAAGCTTCCCGATTGCTCCGCAGGCGAAAGTTTTATTGATACCTATGGAACATAGACATTTTGAATGTAGTTTTTCAAACTATTTTCTCATAAAAATAATGTTGATTGCGATATTTGCGCTGAGGGGTGATTCTAGAATAATTTTGCATGCAAGTTTGTCTTATGTTCGCATCGATTTACAATGACCATAGAACAAATCAAGCATATAATTTTCTTCAAGAACGTTTGTGGCGAAACATTCAGTTACTCCTCATCCTCAATTTTCATCACATTTCCATCTTGATTTAACTTTAATGATGTACTCCGGTATTTTGTGCGGAGGTTGAATTACTAGAAGTCTTATCTGTCTCGGAGACTGGGTTCATCGGTGGCGTCCCTATGTTGTAATGCAGAAACTCTTATGCAATATTTTCTATATGCAATGATTATCAGCGACTAGCAGATTCTGCCCCAAATGTGAACAAAGAGTGGAGACTGCGAGTGCATATAGGGCCGCGCACAGGGACACTTCATCACAGTATTATCCCTATACGAGTTTTTCTTCAAAGACAGCGTTTATGATGAGCATAGAGAGCCCTTTTCGCTATTGTGCATTTCTAATGGAGCGCTGTTGGGGCTAAATAAAGCGGAATTATATGCCAAGGGAAAACACCAGCGGGCCGCAATACACCGAAAGCCTATTATTGTTTGCGTGGATATACTATTCTTAAGGCAAGCGAAATACCCGCGGGACGTAATACACCGAAAAACTTATGTTGCTTGCGCGGAGATACCATTCTTCTGAAATCGCGTTTGATAAATAATATCTTCTTTGGTTTTTTGAAAGATTATAATGAAAAAATAAGAAGAATGCAAAATATTGCATAAACACATTTTAATCATTTACTTGGTACGTATTGCTAATATAGTTTAAAGTTTTTTGCCCCTATAGATTCCGAGAAAAATGCAAATTACAAAAAGATGATGACTTCAGCTTTTATTTATTTTTAATTAAAAAAAATCAAAACATTGAAATTTCGCTCATAGTACTAAAGATTAAGAAATTTGTGCTACAAGACTCATATTTTTATTTTTGTTTAAGTGCACGCGGGAATCACTTAACTTTAATCGCAAAATGTCAGTTTTCATTGTTTGAGAGGGGTCACCAGTGATTTTTGTTTTTTTTTTCATTCACTAACCATCCCGTCCCCAAGAAGACGCTGCCCCCAAAAATGAGCCTCCCTCCCCTGCCCTAACTACGATGAGAAGGATAGTTTAGTGAAATGGTTCAATCCCTGATTGTAACAATGCAACATAAAGTGACACCGTTTGGAGTTATTTCGAGCGTGGAATTGTCGACGATCCGAAAGTGCCGGCACTCGCGGGGCGTCGCGGGGCGTCTCGGGGCGTCGCGGGCGTCATATCAGCACATACTATTATCAAAAGTCGGTTACAAAAACTTACGCGCAGGTAGAAAAAAAAGGCTTCTAATTATATCCAAGCGTTCACGATAAACACTGAACGCTTCCCTCACTCCTCGCATCCCTATAGCGACCGTCGGAGCAATCGGAACTTGATCATCATTTTTAGAGCAACGGCGTCTATTATTTGGCAGTGAATATTCTTTATTTTGTTGTTCATTTATTAGAAGTACAACCATGGATTTTGATGAAACATGTAAGGGTGTCTACCGTTCATATATTTTTGTTACGATGGGTATTATATTGTGAAAAAGAGCGTTTCGGTCATTTTTAGTCAAACAACCGATTTAAATTTGATTTGATTAGTTGTACTTCCGAGTAGCTAGGTGTTTTCGTATAGCTTCCTGTTTAGTGACCCACCAGGTGCCAATGTGTGGAATCGCTTGTTAGTATAGCTTCATAGGTCCTATATAATATTAGGAAATCCAAAGGACTTTACCATATCAATCACATCACTTTTTTATTAGACTTTTCTAATGTCAGCTATTAAAACGGGCGGAGTTTCTCCTTGAATTGTAGTAAATATAAGAAACACTAGAAAATTATCATATTACCAATATAAGAGAACTCTTACTTAGTACATTGCATCTGGAAAACGGCCATTCTGCCCGTAAAAATACAATCACACAAGTATGTGCTGTCAATAATGCGGCCAAAGAAAACCCCCAGCTGTCCTGTTTTTATTGTAACTCTAATTTTTAAATTCTACCTCCGTTCGTGATAATTTTAACAATTTGCATGCAACGAACATGGCATCTACCTATTTTTAACAACTACGAACAAAGAAGAGGCTGAAAATCAGTGTTTCGGTTCAGTGATCGGTAAGCTATCACTGCTATTCAATTCAATTCTTTATTTCAGAAATTATCGAAGTTATCGGTTATCGAAGAAGGGACTAAGTTATCACGAGAAATCAGCTCGACTATAAGCTTAAATGTTTAGTTCTTTGTACTTATTTATTCGTGAACGGAAGCGCGATCGTAAACGCACTTTTTATATTACGCACGTAGTAACGCCCATGGCAGTTGATTCGTTGATATAATCTCAAATCGATAAAAACAATTCGCAAGTTGGTGGTATATCTAAAATATATGGATGAATAATCTCAATCGCTCCCCAGTTTAAAAAAGCATTGGCAGGCAGGTGACATGTTGTCAATCGCACACAGCTTCCAACTAAGCATTGCATTGTGAAAACGCCGCTTACTTAACATTGCATAGTGGCAACCTATTTCATATACTGCGGTGGCAACACCAAATTTACATTTGACATTTCCATGTAGAGGCAATCTGGATGCAGCTACGTGGAAATGTAGCTACCTTTGATTATATAACGATTTAATCAATGGTGCTACTCTCAGTCTGCCTCGGGGCAGCTTCTCAAAAATTATAGCTTTACGCTGAATAAAAGAAAGTGTATAATGGTCGCTGAGTTGGCAAACGGTCGACAATGAAATTTGTTGTGGGTTACAGTCCACGGAATATATCTAATCACGAGAAATTCTATGTTACAATAGTTATTTAATAACACGAATATAGATATTTACTATCACGTAGCGACAAATTTTTAATTACATTACGATTTTTTGAAAAACTGCCTACTAATCTTAGATGATTTCTCTAAAAAAATGGCTAGAAAAAACAGTTTTTTTCGCGACATCCTTTTTATCCCTCATAGTACGAAATAATACTACGGATTAGCTTGAGAACCCTTGTTATACCGATTAAAATGGAAACATAATTTTGGCCGCACAGATCGCACAAATAACGCTCGCTATGCGCGTTGTCGGTCGGCGCGGGCGGAAATAAACGGCGGCGGCGATGCTTGGATAAAAGCGAAAGTGGGTGTCGGGCGGCGCCGCCCGCAATCCCGCACGTTGCAGCCGCTGGCATGCGTGGCCCACCACGCGACCGGCACGCGGCACGCGCCTTCACTTGCGGTCACGTTTCCGACAATGTGATACCGTTACCTCCGCCAAAGTAGATATATTCCACACAACTCACACGGTCGCACTTTCAACTACAGGGGAACACATCCATAATGAATACGCCTTGATTAGAGTACGCCAAGATTTTTATTAATCGTAATTTAAAATGCAAAGGTTAAGTAATCATCATCACGTGCTTATCAAAAACCAAATTACTGTAATGTTCATCCTATCCATGTTATTACTTAAAACACTTACCTAAACATAAATACAGCAAAAAGCCATTTTGTCCATAGTGAATGGGGTAATACCTATAATATTTGTATACGTGTACAAATATTTAGGAACATATTTCTTAAATGAAGTCATTCTTAAATAAGTCTTAGTAAAATCTGCACATAACGCTTGAGCACAAAGTTCACATATACCTCCTATATACCTCCTTTTGCTGATTAAGTTGCTAGATCGATGTCACCGCACCGCGCCTCCGTGGCGGGATTTCATTGTTCTGTGGTTGTCACTGATTGAAAAGGTTTAAATCGCCCACATCTGGACTATTTAATTTCTTCCATTTTTACTGAAACTTCGTTTCCGCAGGAAATACGCATTCCAAGAATAGACTAGTAAAAGAGTGGTGATTAATCGCTTTAAGCACCCGACCTTGTGCAGTGTATGTAGACTGACCCGTTGTCAGTCAATGTAGACTGACAGCGGGTCTATCCTGGAGAAAGGCGATTGCAACATTGCCGAAACGTCGAGTGCTACAAACTTCACGCGGCAAATCCGTTTTTTTCTTATTTATAATGCCAAACAAACGTGATAGTCTTCGATATCATACTTTGTCCAAATTTTGAATTTCCCTTTCGCTATGTAAATCAAGCACGTGAATTTAACATATTTTGCTACAAATATAGTAGTTTTTTTTTCAACCTAACGTACTATTACTAATCATAAAGCAACTCTACGTGAGTTTAATACTTTTTTTCGGAATTTTAGAATGCGTATTTTCGGTGTAAATGGCATTTTTAATAAAATTGCGGAAACCCCATTTGTCTCAGAAATTGTCCCCTTTAAATTCACGAAGTCAAAAGGAAATTAAAAATTTTGTTTGAAATATATGGGTCATTCTGAACAATAAAAAGTACTCAGTTGGTTCAATATCATAATTTAAAATAAATCATCGAAATCATAAAATACATTCGTACTATGTTATTATTGGCGGCTATGAAGTTCTTATGATATTTACAAGTGTATGCCAATAGATACCTAAGACACAAGTAATTTTTTTTGGGTCTTAGTTTAGGTATCCTCTTGATTACAGAACTACAAACTTTAATTTGTATTCAATAATTACCTTGTATTTATTGTATTCGGAAACATATGTATATGTCAATATTAGTCAATATTAGGTATATAAGTTTATGTATTAAGGCTGTTTTTATGCATACATACATTTATCTTATCTTATGGTTTATTGCATTTATTTCGAGCAGATGCCGAAGGAAAAGTCGGACCATGAGGTCCGAATGCCTATCCATGAAGGTTGCAGGCCTGATCAGTTTAATGATCCCTAAGGCGGGAGACGAGGGCAGAGACGTCGCCCACCAGGTCGCCTGATCTTACATTGTAAGGTTCCCAGTTCGATTCCTGGCTGGGTCACCATTTTCCATTGGTATAAAATTAACGGAATTGCCTTTCAATTCTGTCGATCGAATGCAACAACAAGACCCACACATTTATACACATGTTACACACATATACGCACTTCTTAGTAGGGTTTGTCGTAAGAGATTCTCATATGACAATAAATACGCCCATTGTGAAATTTCACATTAAAGTGTAGAAACAAACAAAAGCCCGGGCAGTTTTGACGACACTGGTTATTTTATCTACCGAGGATGTCATGCAATGACAGCCTCGCTCTTACTGGAAGGTTGGGAAAAGAGATTCCAAGAAAGGCGTATGCCCTTCCAGCGCCGTTTATTGACGCTATAAAATTCAATAATACAAATTAAAAAAATATGTCCGTAAGCATATTATATATTTACACCATTTTTAAATTAACCCATAAGTAATATCCCTATTTTCGGTTACATAACTAACACCCTGGGGTAAAAATATTACCCCAAACGGATATTAAGAAATAACAATACCTAGATAAAATAAATTATGCTGCAGAGTTTTTATGTATGTATGTGGGGCTTACTAAATAATATTATTGTTTTAAAATAACAATATTGTAGGAAATACATTTTTAAAAATTAAACTTAACAAAAAACTTATCACAACAGCAGTCTCTGTTTTACAACTAACAGTCTCACAAGCAGTCTTCAGAAAAATTCCTAAAAATTATAGTAGGAATAAAAAACTTATCTTAATCGGACACCGATCAGATGGTAGATGTGACATCTAGTTGGTGGATTATCATCTAAAACTCAATATGAAAATTTAAAAAAAATACTGGCGTTATTAAAAAAACTTCTTTTTCTTAACAAAAAAAAGTAGACCTAATTATTTTTCCTAATTTTTGTTTTGAAAACACTTTAGACACTCTACTTTTTCCACTAAATTCTTCTTGCATACAAATTTGGTGCATTTATAACAATTTTTGGTATATTTACGGTCACTCTGCGGCTACAAAAATGGCACCGTCCAGATTTTGCTTTTTGGAGCAGGGTCTGCATTTTCTACTTGAGATGTTGAAAATGCTGAACCTAAAAAATGCTCCATTTTCTCATGAAGTTCTTTAGCTAGCCCAGTTCCTTTCCAAAGTATTCTGAGGGTGTCTTCATAATCAATTCCAAAATTCCGAAAATTTTCTTTCAAATCGAGCTTCTCTTTACTCTCAATGTCTTCCAGAAATCTGGCAATTCGTTGATCAGTAAAGTTCTTATTCATATTGCTCCAGTGCTGAAAAAAACACATGTGAGGTGGTGACCAAACAAAACATACGCAACTAACAACCTGTGGTAAATTTATCACCCATATATGTACCTGTGCAGGCCAAACGGATGATTTTTTCGCGCCACGTGCGCCCCGCTAAGAATATTCAGAAGGAGATGGCGCTACCTTTGCTAGAAAAAAATGTACATCAAGTTTTATGCGCCTGGGGTAAAAAATTGCCCTGGGATATTATTTAATGGTTAATTCAGTTTATGCAGTAGTGAATGCATAAATTATGTTGTCATTAATCAACATCAAAAAATCATCGTTATTACCACCCCACCATCCAACAGAAATATCATTTAAATAGGTACACAATAGTCTTCGTTCATAAAGTAAAGGACCATGGATACTACTATATGGACTGTGTAGTCCAAATCTAACTTCCAAACAGACATGAAACCTAGTGTAAATACTTAGATAATAATCTAATAATTAATAAAATCATTATGGTTCTATACATGTGTTTTTTTTAAATATTTGAAAGCATTTTTTTAAACATATGCAAAATACAGGATTCGCGAAAGCTTGACATTCCTTACAAGAGGTAACTGTAAATGAAACCAAAAAAAAAACTTGGTTAAGTTTTGAAAAAAGTGAAATAAAAAAAACTTAAAGAAATTCAAAATAAAAGATTATCAAACCTGTCACAACACCATATATTTGTTTTGGAACATTCGATTTTCTTTAATTCTCCAAAACGAAGTTCATATACAACATTTTTTTTAAAACTTTGTTACATCGGGAAATTACTTTTAAATTCAAATTTCGTTTTTGCATTTTTTATCGAAAATAAAACCATAAATAAACGATGTTATACACGTTTTCCAACACAG
>JAOPUG010000152.1:28566580-28579265 GCA_027564375.1 Micropterix facetella
GTGACACATTAATGAATTGTATTATTTTATTTATTACAATAAAAAACAAACCGTAAGACGTATATACCTGAAAATTAACTGGTCTCTGCGTATTAGCCATAACTATCGATTGCCGAAAGATTTTTCTAAAACGGACGTAGTTTACTTTAGTTATCGTGCATACTAACATTTTTCGCGCACAATTTCAAGACTTGGCCACTCTGGTGGCAGAAGTAAATATCGCACCGACTAGCCATTATTCCATTCAGGGTTCCGACGAGTCGGCTACTCCTTCGGCTCCATGACTCTACCGAATAGACGCGTCATTCCACTCCGAGAATCCGCGTGCTTCCGGAATGACCATCGCTCGCCGCCCCGAGTCGACCTTTGAGTTGTTAATTCCGATTAATAAACCCTTCTTTTGTGAGTCGATTCATATAGAATCAGTCATTCCGTTTATTTTCAATTCCTCTTCGCCCGGTCTCAAGTGCACGTGGCCGCGGACGCTATGAATATTCCCGATTGATAATAATATAGGTACAGATGTTTATTAATAAGCGAAATTAGATTTCGATATCTTGTGTATTCTTGTCTTCGATAGCTCATGTATTCGATGCCTTGTGTATTCGATGTTAATCTCGATAGTTTGTGTATTCGATGTCTTGTGTATTCGATGTTAATCTCGATATCTCGTGTATTCGATGTCTTGTGTATTCGATGTTAATCTCGATATCTTGTGTATTCGATGCCTTGGTGTATTATTTTAATAAAAAGAACCCGAGGAGGTTTGTGTAATTTTGGAGGAGGACGCGGATTTGTTTCGGGTAGAGTCACTAGTGGGGTTGAGAACTCAGGTGCACCCGGAATGAACCCATCACTAGTGTTTAGTGACTATGCTTTTATTTTGACTATGATATTTTGAGTCTATACTTTGCTGCTTGAAAATTAAGAGTTTTTTTTATTATTATCTCTAAGCTTTTGCTTAAATATGATGAGTCAAACTCTTCGGCCGATTTCATTCATTGAACAGGCTGAAGAATATTCTCCCAAAGGGAAGCAAGGAACGATTTGTGAATCTGTTCACCCTCTTCTGGATTATGGGGATGTCGTGTTTCTCAGTCTCAAAGATGACTTATTTACCAAGCTTGCGCGTCTACGAAACGCCTGCATTCGCTACATATATGAAATTAGAAAATTTCTCTATTCGGGAGAAAAGAGCCCATGACAGTGCTCTGTCTGATTTTCAGGATCTTAAAGGGGGTCGCTCCCGATTATCTTGTCGGCAGATTTACTGAACATTCGGCTCATGGACGCGCTTTTAGATCTGAAGATAACCAGCTACTCTATATCCCTGGTCACAGCAGCGACATCTACTTATTCTTTTCCCCGTGCACCGTGCATGCAGCCCGTCTCTGGAATGCTTTGCCGAGAAATGTGAGAACCGCGAAGAGTCTAACATGTTTTAAAAACAGACTCAGAGAACATTTAAAAACATCCACATAAATTAACCTTGCATTCCCGTTGCCTTCCTCTTTAAACCTCTTTGTCCTTATAGGCGTTAGTTTAATGTTAAGTTGCTTTAGTTTATAGGTTAAGTTAGTAACTATCCGCCTACAGTGTTTGCAAATCTTTATAGGTTAGCTTTAGAATATTGCCTGTAGGTAATGCGCTCGCCTTTTCATATATGAATAAAGAGTTTATTTTTATTATTATTATTAAGTACAGAAGTAAAATGGTATACTTCCCCAATCGTCTACTTTATTACGTAATCATAAGCGGGCAGAATGTAAGCTACACACACCTATTTGTTTTCATTCTGTGAAGGATAATGAGAAAACGTATGAAAAAAGCCTCTGGCACTTATGGAACGCTGTGCGGCTTACCTTAATGTCGCAACAAAGAAATTATCTTCCGGCAATTCTCCCTCTAATACTGAAACGTTTGCCGCGAGACGTTTCGCGGCTTTGCGAAATTTCCGCCAGCAAAAGAAACGTAACAGCTTTAGGTTTTGAGTTAACATCTATTACATTTCGATCACGTGATATCATGAAAAATGGCTTTTGCCTTAGAAAATTACTGATTGGATTACAATATTTTCCCCTTCGGTTATATACGGCAGTCGCGACCGCATAAGAAACCTTCCGAGGATTAACTCTGTATCTTAAATTAAACAAGTTTTTTATTTGCCTATTTCTGAAAGAAAAAAACATGTTTATCGAATTTGGGAGTTTTTTGTATAGTAGATTATTTGACATCTACGACTTTTTTTGGTTTCAGTATTTGTTGCTGAGAAAAAAAAATATTCGGATATGTAGATTTTGTTATTGGCGTATTCAACTATTGTGATACTATTTATAGTGTTTTGAAATGTCTCGATATTGGAGAATTACAGAGTATTTCTTAAGCGATGACTACAGAGAGTACTTCAGCCATTCACATCCCACAAAGAAAATTATGTAAAGTATGCAATGAATGCCAAAATTCTGTAACATTTTTGGGGAACGACGGGCAATTGTATTGGTCTATTGTCGCCTCTATAATAAACACCCAACGCAAGTAAACGCGTAGGGGCCTTGTAGTCACTCACTAGGGGAAATATATCCGGGAGAGTGCGGAAGAAGACCATGTACATTAAGGCGACGATGTATCTAAAAAATCACATTCAAATCTCATAAGAACATCTTATACTTATGCGCCAAACAAAGACGGCTCAGCGCATTTTTATGATTATTTTTAAAATACACTAATACTTTATTTGAAAAAAAATATCGATGGTAATACATATAGTGTATATTAAACATACTAAAATAAAAAAAAATATACTAAAATAAAATACCCCATAGTATAGAGGGTAATGACATCATTCCTGGCCTGGTTACTCCAAATAAGTATAAATACGTTTAATCAAAGAAATACAGTTTTGTTAAATTAAAGAACATTACAAAAATCACAAATATAACATTTTGCCTTTTCAGCGCCACTGCAGTCTTTGTGCGCCCATTTTCCACAAATAGTGCACTTGAACCAAATTTCACGACTTTTCCCATATTTGCCACATACAAGGCAAAATTCATCATCAGAACTCTCCTGATCTTTTAAACCGTCATCATCGAATATGATTTTAATTGAGGTGTATGATTAGGAGCTACTATATACTTTATTTTTAACTCTTAATGCCTTCTGTTTTTCTACTTCCTTGTTTGCTTTCTTTTCTCTTTTCAAACTTTTCTCAATAAGTTCGACCTTAGTAGATGTTGACGTTAGTATTTGGGATTAACCTTTCTTTCGGACATGTTTAGTAGTTTTCTTGATCTTCCTTGGAATATGTGTTATTTCAGCCACTGTGATATGGGGTGACTAGCTCCAATTTAAAGGTCCGGCGACAACTTCCTGATTAGATGATCCAACAACAACACCCTGATCTGATCTGGTCTCTAAATCTTTAGCAGAAGATGTGAAATCGGTCTCATCAAAAACATATGTATTCAATGGAAAAATGCCAGTACACTGGCACCCTTTCAGAGCTTTTTCTATGGAAAACACTCTTCTTTAGGTAGAACACAATATAGAAGCAAGCTATATTGTACGACTCTCTCATAATGCTTTGTCTTTAGATGAAGGTCTATCTCCCGATTAATTGCCGTCTTCAGAGGTCTAAAAAATACAAAGTCCAGGGGCTGGATGCGATGCAAGGTGTGCGGTTGGAGTGATACCATGACTATTCTATTAGCTTTGCAGAAATTGTAAGCTACTAAGGATACATGATTCGAGTGATTGTCAAATACCATCAAAACTGGTTTCTCTGTTGAATATTTAACAGTCTTATGGAAGTGCTCGAGCTATTTTACAAAAATCTTAGGTTATCCAGCCAGAGTTAGACCAAGTGTAGATGGCACCTGGAGGCCTATTCTTTGACGCTTGAAGATGAACATAGGCGGAACGTATAAACCTGCAGCACTGAAGCAGCAAACCACCTTGATATTTGTTCCTCGCTCAGCGCTGGAAATAAGACCAACTTGCTTCTGACATTTTTTGGCCAGTACTTTTACTGCACTCCCAACTATATTAACACCTGTCTCGTCACAGTTGAATATTCGACATGCCGGAAACTTGTACTTACCATATACTTCCTCGAGGTTGCGGTAAAATGTTGACAAATGAAGCTTGTTAAATCCCAGTATTCTACTGAGGCTTGTGTGCTATGGCTTTCTATGTGAGATGTCGCCACAGCGTTTCAAGAAGCCACAGAGCCAACCCTCACCGGCTAGTTTGGTAGTTTTGTGGAAGTCATTTTTGATGTTATTACTTTCAGAAAATTTATTAGCAATTTGCCTTATATAATTTTGCCAAAATATAATTTCGCTAAAAGTAGGATAGGATCCTTTAGCTCTATTTCTTGTCCAGTGCTGAACACTGTTGGATTACCCATTTTGGGGCCTTGTGGAGTTCCTTTTATAAGTTGGTTTCGAAGGCAACTCCTCGGAATGTTGAAAGTCTTCGCCACACTTTTAACACTCTGCCGCTGACCACTTGAGCACAAGCCTCTGTCATAGATTCCTTTCTCCAAGTGGCTTTATTAGTCTTCCTCTGATAATTTTGAACCATTTATTAAAAAATTAAAAAAAAACACGTGAAGCACTTTGTTTCTTTTAAACCACAATATTGGGGTAACAGGCCATCCATGGCCTCATTGCCTCATTTTTGTGAAGTTTAACACTATGGAAAATATAACCTAAAAATTACATTGAAGCAATCAGTTGCATACTAAATCACGTTGCGATATGATGTTTGATCTTAGTGTAACCAGTCATTTTTTTATATACTTACGTTTGTTAAAGTCCGACCTTACATACAATATTTTGATGTTCCGCTCACAAAACTTTAAATTCTCTTCACACAAGCACGACCTTCGTCAGACTGTTTAATTATGCCAATAAGAGATGGTAGCACTGCATATGAGCGAACTAAAATGCGCGGTACCTAGGCCCGGTCTCCCCTAAGTAAAGAACACATTAGTATAGTGTCTTCCCCTTAATAGAGACAAAAGGGAGAGCGTTAATGGACACATTCTTAGTTAAGTCAGATTAGAAGATTAGGTCAAATTTAAAATACTTATTAGTCTTAAGACTAGATTGTATTTCAATGATATATCCAATGTATATCATGTATAAAAAATATATGTATGCCTATAAACAAAGACATTTGATTAAAAAAAATACAGAACGTGTGTGATCCTCAAAAGCCTCGAATCGATTGAGCCAAACGCGTATCTCTGTTCCACACAATCATTTACAAAAGAAAAAGAGACACACCACTCCCCAGTCCCATAAAATTAGATGCGCAATGCACTTTGCTGTGTTTTCCTCAATGTGGCCTGAATTTTATCTGAAAAAGTTATCGTTTTGTTTTTACCAGATATATTTTAAATACTCGGATCAAATTGGCTACCACCGGGTGATGCTTGGGGATACCCATACCATATTTGGTTGTGATCAGACCACGTGAAATACTCGGACGGATGGATCGACGCACAGCATACATCAGTGTATAAGGCCCATCTTACATAATACTAGGGACGGGCCAAACATCGGTGGACGTTTTCACTGATCAACCTTGGGACAGGTATATTCAGGAAGCCTCATTTCTATTTCAATTAATTGTATCTGTAATTTATCTCTCACCTTTTTCATTGTACACATCTCCATTGAACCCTCCTCTTAGTTACTGTGGAAGCGGCTGGATTACAGTTTATCTTCGGTAAATTTTATGGGTTAACTAAAGTCGGCTTTATATCGCGATAGTGAAGCAGTACAGTTTTATTAACAGTTTATTTCCCCTCGCTATGGGGGATGAAATACCTTTCGATATAGGAGGGCAGGAGAGCGGCAAATCCCAATATAGCCGCTACCGCGGTGAACAGGCGCCTTTTCATTATGAGCAAATAAAAGTGAATCTAGTGTAATGTATCAATTTTGCGAATAATAGCACCTTATATTATATTATATTACGACAATGCCGAAAATCAGCGCCTTTTAACCTTTTCTCGTGTTATCTCAATAGCTATTTATGTAATACTTTATATCTGAATATAATGGAATAAATATTATAAAATTCAATAAAAAGAGCCTCCGTCGATGATATTCTTTAGGAGTGAAGACGTCTACCTATGTTTCTTCTTCTTATTTTTGTCTCCTGGGGGCAGTATCTACCGCTTGATAGCTGGGGCATACGATGAGTCGTCCAAGGTGTTCGAGCTGTGGGATACTTAAGAGGATCTTGAGGATCCTTGATCAAGTTCAAGATTTTATTTTCAATATAATCTGGCTGTAGAAAGTACCTACTAATAAAATTACAATTCAAAATCACAATTTACAATTACACATAAAATGTTTTTAAAAAGTTTAATACGCATCCAAAGAGAGTTCCAGTGTAAAATATCACATTTGTTAAAACACCATATTTTGTTACTACAGAATACCTACCACATTTTTAAAAATATCTATTTAATGTATTAAAATTCATTAAGGTCATATAAATATTTTTCAGGTAAATATATCTTGATTTCTTTTCTGAACTTGTCATAACTTTGAATGTTTTTGATGTTTTCTGGCAATTTATTATAAAAATTGACGCGTATATAGTGGGTAGTACGCTGGAATTCTGAGGCTGATGGGTGCGACATTTGGACGAATTGGGATTTATTCCTTGGATTTATGGAATTCACATAAACATTCATGAGCATATATTCCAAAAACTGAGAATGCGTAGTGTTTTGAATAGAGCCTTTCATGATTATCTTTGCCTCTGATTTGTCTCACTGCTCTTTTTTTTGCATTTTAAAAATATCTTTTATTTTGCAGCATAAGCCCACAACAATATACTATATCTTAAATGAGATTCTGCTAATGCAAAATATGCTCCAATAACTTTTTTTTCTTCCATAATATTTCTTATTTTAGATATTGCATAGCAGGCGGAAAGTAGCTTGGATCAGCACCCGATAGTCCATCTCCTCAAATAGGTGGAATAGTAACCTGAAATTACAGTTTAGCGCCGTAAGCAGTTCTTTAGGCTTATTAGATTTAGCTTTAAGCTTGCTACAGCGTGACACTCGCCCTTATACGCAGAGTAGTCGTCTTCCTCCTCACATTTTCTACAAAGGGAATCGGTCCTTTCCCGATAGTTGTGAGGTGTTTGCTGACGGCAATATGTCTTGTCATTAGCCCTGTCACAGTTATATCAATTACGGCAATGCTTCATAAATATTTGCTGCTTCTCTGGCTTCATCCTTCTTTTGTGATGCATTTTTGTCTTGAGGATGTTCCCATAAATGTGGCCAGTATATCTCTATAACCAGGGACGCAAACAATGATGGCATATATTTTATAATTACTGGTCATTGTATAATCTACATTATACCTATAAATTCGATAATCAAGAGGCAAGAGGGGGATAGTCAAGAGGCAATAGTTATAAGCATTATTTTTATAAATTTATATAAATGGTTTTAACTTTTACCTGATTTCTAGTTTTTCCGAAATTTTATCAGAAAACTCAGGTATCTTTTTCCATATCGTTTTTTTTCTGTATTCATCATACTTCGTGTATGTAATATCAATTGACAAAATGAGAAATATGCTAATAGTTCTTTATGTTACATAGCTTAAAACATAACAGATAACACCCAATTATTTATATGAAAAGAAATACACAGTGTATTTTAAATGCAGAGATATATCCTTTTGCTATATGAAAAAGAATATAAAATAAGGGTATTTTATGTAAAAAAGTGACTTTGGCAAAAGGTGATTGATAACCCGTTTTGCCTCGTGACTTCCGAATTGCATTTTCTACTTTCGGTATCTAGATTTATATTGTTTAATTAATTATATTATTAATATGATCAATATACTTTTATAATGTACCTGTTGTAGTTAAATAAATGAGCCCAGGACAATTAGCTGAATGTAGAAGCCATTTAAAAGTCATTGAAAATTTTTAAGCTCGAGTAGACAAAATTACCTCAGTCATTAAAACTACTCGAGTGGTGAATGTTTAGTTTCTACCCTCATCCACCTCGCTGAAACATTAGATATACTTTTGTGCCATCGCTACTACAAATAATTAAAAAATATGTAATTCTCAATTGATCTTCTAGCATAATCTAAGAAGACTCTGACTAAGGTAAGACAGAGAAGTACTATGCGGTTTATCCTCAGAATTTAAGGGTGCAATATTTAACACTTAATGACGGACTAAAGCGGGGAAAAGTCGGCGAATGGCTACCCACGAAATTGCAACATTTACATAAATTTACGATTACGGTTTCTATACGTTTTTTCAGTTATGTAAATAAACGCGTGGAAATTATTTAGCATTCGTATTTTATTTCCTATTAGCCAGAAGTTTAGAGCAAAATCTTTGCCTCATTGACGATGCTACATGGCAAAATATAGATAGAAGTAAACATGTGCTACGCTGCGAAACGCCTGAAACGTCGTCGGCCAGTCGGTAAGCGTTACTGAAATTTGCACCTTCTCTTTCCCACTCTCTCTTGCAGTCGAGCATAGGGGCATGACTAGTTTAGTTTGGCGTCGCTTTATGGACGACAAAGCAGAACTTTCCGGGGCCTTACGTAGCGACGGCCGTTGGTACACCGATGGCGTCAAAACCTGTCTCTTTAGGTGGAGGGGAGAGGGCGACCTGGAGGATGCAGGCTCAACTTCACTCTAAGCAGTTTAAACGATCGATACAATAATTATTTATTATTTGTTGAAACAATCATACGATACAATTTATACTATTTGGCATATCACCAACCTGTCTATGGTATAAACTGTGACTTCACAGAGATACCATGGTTTCTGCTAACGAAAATCCGGCAAGGCGGCGGGGGCATCTCGTCCGACTTCAGCCATCCTTCCGTGATATGTTTTATGCGCATGAATTTCGTGAAATTTGGATCTGGTTTCCGAGGTATGCTGATGTTGCCATCCCTATATATGCTGCCAGGACAGTTACGATACGTCCAGAATCGGCCGGTTGTCGCGCCTTCAGAATTGATGTTTTTGGCGGGACTGTTTGAATTATTACGTTTTTAATTGCCGGGACTTATTTAGATGCGGCCTTCAAGTTCCCTGAGAAAGTGCGTTGATTGAGAATATAAGGTTGTTTTTTTTTGGATTTTCATTTAAGTGAAATTTTAGGTCGGCCGTTTCCTTTCCTGAGTTCTTCGTCAGCATATTTAACCAGGCGCGATTCTTGTGACTTTTTGATAGTTCGGGGTATATTTGAGAATATATAGCTCCATTACTTTAGCGACTGTCAGAGAGCACACATATTTATTTAGGGGATTGTTGCAGCCTATCGCTATAACAAACAATTTAGTAAAATAAGAAAATAATGTTTATTTTTAATACGATATCATACAGAAGCAACTCAGCAGAAATAAATCAGCATAGCTATATTACGTAATTATCTCATCCATAGAAACACTTCCGGTTTCGACACCGCCGGGAGGGACGCTGGAATGCGGGAATAGCTAGCCCACTAAACGTCGAAAGCAGCATCACGATGGCGAAGGCCGAAGAAGACAGCACGCTACCGAACAGCGAGAGCAAAGATTTATGGTTTTAGCGACGATTTTGGCATCGGAAATTCTGAGGACTATCTGAAGGCTCATCTGAGCATTTCCAGGACACAGCAGCGCACGAGGAGCGCGTCGAAAATCAAAGGATTTTCGGCGGTCGCGAATATCGGCTCCGCGTCGCAGCCCAATGAATACTGATGGACTATGGCTATAGTGCTATGGCTGCGTGCGCATATTTATATCACATCAATTTGCGAAATAGTGAGAGATAACGAGCCAGAAAGAGACACAAACAACTACCACCAATTCCTTAGGGATTTTAGTCGAATAAATACAAGTATTTTGCTAATTGTTTCGATATGTAGGTACTCATTATTTTAACTATTATTCACTCGCACTCGGTTCATTACACGTATAGTTATCGTCTCCTGAAATCTATCATAAAGTCGTTGAATCATAAATCTTGACCTGGCTATTACACCGATTTTAATGACGTTTTCACATAATAAAATATGCATCATTTACTCCAATTAGTACTTGAAATGACTACAAACCCTTGCAAAATATTTAGTCGCGTTTTTTGTCGACATTAACTTATTGTAAGTTTTCCACCAAAACTGAGCAGAATATCTTGCATATGCAGGTTGAAGGCTAAGAATAATAATAAAAACCCGTACGGTGAGAAGTCAAAGAGGGTAGTTTTTTAAATGTATACTCCCCATAAGTCTGAGATTTTTACGACCGTACTGGTACGGAGCGGCGAACTTTTTAGTATAAGTACATTTTCTTTATCAACGATTCGATGAACTCCATTAAAAAGAATCGTCAAAGAAGTGTTGTAAACAACATAGTTAAACATACGGGGAGGAGGTCTGAAGCAACGCAATGAAAGTGACGAGTATTTTCTTTAATGGATGGCCAAGGTAGTGGATGAACGACTTTTGGCTTCGATAAGTGTTCTTCTTTACATTTTGTGCAACAAAAACCGCCTACCTTTATCTACTCTTAGACGAAAATATTCAGCACTATGGCATATATCAGATTCTCTTATCCGTACATTGAAATAAAGCGCTATCTTATCTAGTTGGCGGAGTCCTGATGAACGACTAATTGAATTTAACGTCGGCCCCATGAAGCCACTAATCACTCTTACGGGCGACGCGAACACCTCCGAGCCAACTTCATCTTTTAAGTCGCACGTTAAGATTGCGCCGAAGGGTCGTTTTCGCTTATCGGCGCTATCCGCGGTACTAATGTACGGCGCTGAACAGTCCTGAATTGCACTGGTAGGGCACTTTCGGCCGTAAATGTTTTAAAGTGTGCGCCGCCCGCTTCACGAGGGCGGTAATTGAGTGACGTAGGCAGTAGAAATTCATTCACATAAAGAAATCTAACACAAAGAAACTGTTACTGAAATGAATTGAATCAACTCATTTTTTATTTTTTATTAATTCATGTATGCATTATTATATACATATACGAAATTTCCTACTGAAAATACACAGTAATAATGCTTAATTCATATTAGCTGGCCATACCGATGATGTCAAAACATGTTTCTCTAGACGGCGGGGTAAGAGCGTGTGGGGGGAGGGAGAGGGGGTAGATTGGTCGCATTCCTGTGACGTCCCCTCCCCCTGCATTGTCAATGTCTCTCTATCAGATCGTAGTTAACACCATAGAAAAAATAATGATATGAGAGATGAATAATAAATACAAACCATTTAGACAATAAATATTATCTAACATTAAACCATTATTAATAATTATCATGCAGAAATTTAAAGTAATTCACCAACATATTGTCGCTTTCGTTTTCAATCGTAGCTGATATTGTTGTGTTGACAGCCATTTGATAACGTATTTTATAACGCAATGCGGTCTAGCATATTCCATTCTAATCTGCGCCTATTTGGTCCGTTTTCAGAGTTCTACACCTGCTCGCCAAACATTTTTTGCGACGTTCTGCGACTTCTTAATTCCGGTTGCGCGCCTGTTCACTTGGCCAACCCGAAAGAACTACCTCGTATTCGCCCCTTGAAATCCGCCAGCTGGATTTTAAAGGAGTAGGTACGTGTCTAGTTTTTGCCAAACGAATGCTTACCTCCTTTCTAAAAGTAAATCCAAACGCTAAACTTGGCAGGGATAAACCCAAGGGTTTGTCAAGCTATGGCCCATATGATTATTTTATTGTATGTACATATGACTTACTTCTTCTTTACATTTTTGTACAGAGGGATTGACGCCTGGCGACATGTATTTACCTCATTTTAAGCGTCTCATCATGTCCAAAACTTTTATTTTTGCTTCTTCCGCTGTTTATTGATTTTTTTATTGAGAGTCCATCTAAAACAAAAAAAAATGTATATCCGTCTGTCTGTATGTGTGGATGTTACTATGCACTCGTGTTTACTATGCCCGTTTTAAAAATTTCTCTCTCCAATCGATAGTTATGGCCAATGCGCAAAGCCCAGTTGATTTTGGAGGTCTGAACGACCTAATTTTTTATTATTCTTTTATTTAATTAATTAAAAGATGAACGCCAGTACCCTATATCGGCCTATGAAGAAACCACCTGGTCTCGATGTATTGGTATGTCACGAATTAGTATTCGATTCGGCCTAGCGGCCGATGGCTCCAATAAACGGTGGAATAAGCAAAAAGAAAAGTTGTTGGCCATGATTAGTCGTTTAAAATAAGGTACATACATGTCGCCAGGGGTCATTCTCTAGAATATATGAAACGTCGAGAAAAGTCTTTTTGGACGTTTTAATTTAATATCCTAGATTCCATCTAAACCACAAAAAAATGTGTCTGTCTTGTCTGCATGTGAAACGTCGAGAGAAGCTTCCACGTATGATTTAATTTCGTTACATTGTTCTAACGATTGTAAGACTTCGGACCTATGCAGGGTGGGCCGAAGTAATCAATTTTTTTCTAACAATAGTTTACCATAAAAAACGGTACTGGTATCATAGCCCAGAGGCTTTTGATCGGGTTGAGGTCAGCGGAGCTGCGGGACCATTCCAGCACAGTAATTTGGGTCTGTGTTAAATCAGCTCGTGTTATCGAGTAAGCGACGGTGGAGCGAGTGGTTTTGTTTCCGTCCATCTTGTT
>JAOPUG010000152.1:28871943-28884339 GCA_027564375.1 Micropterix facetella
CCTAGTGTTTTTGCGCCCCCGGCTTAGATTTTATAGTGTTTTTGCGCCCCCTATCACATTTTCGAGACCCGCACACTAGTGGTGGCAGAAGCCTATGCTTTTTCTGCCCCCCCCCCCTTCTCCGCCCCCGATCATGTCTGGGTGCGCCACTGTCTATACCTATAGATAATCGTACCATTGTGACACGAAAATAAGTGATTACGGCGAGTTCTGATATCCGATCTAACAATCCAATCCTACTATCAATAGCTTTATTTATGTGCACAGTAGAGCTGGAATAATTGCCGTTTCGTCCTTGTGAACGAGGTAGGGGACGCGGCGCAATAGATTGGAGGGGGTATAGATATAGGTGGGGTATATATATATAGAGTATAGGTATAAGTGGATGCCATGCCTGTGCTGCTGAATCGGAGTCATGTCCGTGCGTCGACCCTGCCGGGGATGGGGTGCATCGATCCGGAGACGCTAAGCACGCAAATATGCCACTGATCCTAAAACCTCCAGTGTTTACAATACTTCCGTGTACAAAATTAAAATGTTCATTAAAATATTCTACCGAATAAACTGATAAACACGGCGAGCATTTAATGGGAAATGAAACACGTATTTTTGAAACCACAAAAATCTAATTGAGCAAACTTTCGGGAAATCGACAAAACCGCCTCCTATTTGTTTTGCCAAAAATATATCTGAAAGCACACATTTTTACGAAACTTATTTTATGTTTTATATAGTGCTTATTTTATGTTGGAATTTTAGGCTTGCGACAATAAACGACTTCTATTACTTCTATAACATTGAAGAAAAAAAAAACATTTTTATTGAATAGATCGAATAAAACATAAAAGTGACAGTTATCACCTAATTTTATTATGCCATGTTATGATATTTTTTATGGTTCTAAATTTCCAATTTGGTGGATCGTTTTGGATTTTCATTTTAATATTGCGACATCTCGATGGCAGGGTAAGGAACGTGTCCTATTATAGGATAAAATTGCTTGTTTTTTTGTGCGTAATTGAATCATATTGTAAAAACGCCCTGGAATGAAGAATGTTAACGGGTATGCAAACTCATTTGAAACTTAGTCACAGCAGAGCTTATATGTATACAAATACACCAGTTTTTGTTTAACTTAAAAAGATCAAGTAGTTCTGATTTTCCATACATTTAAAACTCCAGTAAATATGGAATCCGGCGCGCGGGCGGGCGACTACTGTGTGACGTCATGTTCCAACTTTTCACCCCCTCTCGCTAATGCACTACCATCCGCCAGCGGTTTTAGTGGGTATGTATTTTGCTCTGGACTAACGTCGGGGTCGTAACTAGGATCATGAGCACCCCTGGCAAGATTTGCATTTTGCGCCCCCTAAGACCTATTTTTGGGAAGAGAAACAACACAATAACTTTGAATGTGTAATATAAGTTACGTGAATATTTAAGCATAAAATTAGTTCTTACATACTATTGTGTAGGAAGGGAAACAATACGATACGAGTTCGTTCATTTAGGCATTATAAAATCTCTTTAAAGTTTACTTTTCTGGCTTTTTCTGAGCCAATTTATCAATGATATGGTCTACATTAATACTTTTTGCAATATCATACTCAATCGATACTATAGTGTCGATAGTAAATCTATCTCCAAATATGTATTTTCAGTCAATCATTATTTAACCTTATTATTTCAACATTCTCCTCATGAATTTAAAGCGTCTGTAACATCGACCCCATTTCCAAATGTAAATTTGCCTAAACTCTGGTTTGTACCTTTTAATTTTCCTAACTGAGCATTTTATATGATGTTCCGAATTTTTCTGTTGTCTAAAAATTCAACCCCCTGTTATATCCCTGAATGGGTAGAATTTAGCAACCCTCTAATACGTGTTTTTCTTATTTGCTTACAGCTAACATACTTCCAAATTACAAATTCCACTTTAAACCAATTCGGAGATCCTCGTCCTAAGGAATAAAAATTTGTTTGTCGGGTTAAAACTTTGCAAAGTCCTCGAATGCGTCTTCTTCACTTACTTAGGTAAGCAAAGTAGCTAAATTTGAAGTTTATATTAGCATGTATTCCAAATTTCAATTACCAGCACATCAACCCCCGTTAAACCATTAGGGATTGAATTTAAAGAAACCCTAGAATACGTATCTTTTAATATCTGAATTGAGCATTTTCTGGAATTTCTGTTTTACCTGCTGACGGTTAAAATTAACCCGTGTTTCACCTCCTTAGGAGATGAATTTTGTAAATCAGTCGGACGCTATTTATTTATTTCATTGGGGCTGTTAGTTTCCCAAATTGCTCTTTCCCTTCATAACTGTTCGGGAGATATGTGTTCGACGGGCTAAAAGTGTCACTCTCCTTTTGATTCCAACCTGTCAGGGCAAAACCATCGAATACGGCTTTCTTCGCTTCGTTAGAGAGATCAAATTGTCTTAATTTCAAGTGCACCATCATAACAAGTTCAAAAGTTTAATTCCCTAAAACTTAAACAAGCTTTCGAACACGTATATTTTAATTCTCTGCATTGACCATTTTACCAGATGTTCCGCTTCTACTGACGGATAAAAATTTAACCCCCATTCACCCCCTTAGGGGGTGAACGTTGCAAATTCTTCTTAGACGCAAATTGCAAATTTCTTTCCAAAACCTTTCCGGAGATACGTATTTGACTGGCTTAAATTTCACCCCCTGTTTCACCCCTTAGGTTCGAATTTCGAAAAGCCCCCTCTTAGGTGCTCACTTACGATATTAAGATAAGGTATCTCAAATAAATTCAAGTTCTGACTTGAGCGGTTTTGGATGTGGCTTGATAAATGAAGCAGTGATTCTTTGAGTCATATATGTGGCTATATGTTTGAATGCACCTCTAAAGAGTTTAAAAAACATGCACCAGGCGGCGCTCCACGTCGCAGTGATTCAGCCGGAGCGTGGGATGACGCATACATTTTTTAATGATTGAATTGTTTTGAAAAATTCGTAATACCTTTCAGAAACCGAGCCGCGCTGTTATTTCTGCGTCATTAATATGACAACTTATTAAATTATCCAATTCAGTTTGGATAATTTAAAAAGTTTTTCTGCTATTTTCCCAACGGATTCTCTGTGTCGAAAAAAAATATTTGCAGTGTTGTTGGTTTAAATAAGGCCACGGTATATATCTAAGTTCTACCATGGTATCTACTTGGTGTGTAAGAATAGTGTCCATAATTAATGTGTAGATTTCACAAAAAACGTTGAATGCATTTTTGTCCTAACGTTGTGAATACATTTTCTCTGTAAGAGCCTGTCAATACTTAATGCGAACAAAAAAAAAGAAATAAGATTTTAATTTCCGTAATTTTTTCTTTGTAATTTTCTATAATAAATCTGGATGCTTTACAATAGTCAGAACAGCCCCCAGCATCACTACATACAAGATTAGGCCCAAGGAGCCCGTACACCTAAATTATAACGTTCCTCCTACTCCTCCTCCTTTTCTGATCCCTTTCCTTACTTCGTCTCCTTTCTTTCCCCTGCGTCTTTATTTATTCCTAATAATTTCTTTTTCTTAAGTTCAGTTAATTTTATTGATTTCTTTTTCTTAATACACGCTTAAGTTTTAGGTTAGCTGATAGATATTGCCTCAAGACAATCAGCTCACTTTTTTTATTGAAAAATAAAGTTTTATTATTAATAATATTATTATTATGTTGAAATCTTATAATGTTTTATTTTTTAGATGAGCTAATTGATATAAATAATTAATTTATTCATGTGGCCGTATTTTATTCACAGGCCAAATTAAGGCCATTTTGCTAAGATCAGATATCATTTCATAACTACTAATTTAAAATACTATTTATCCAGTTTTAAGGTGGCTATCTCTCTCAAACAATGAAAAACTGACATTTTGCAGTAATATTTAAGTGCATTTAAACAATAATAAAAATATGAGTCTATCCTTAATCTTATATTTGAGTACTATGATGCAAAATTTCAATATTTTGTATCACCTTTTTGTATTTTGCATTTTACTTGGAATCTATAGAAGAAAACAACTTGAAGCTATATTGGTAAGACGTACCATGTAAATTATTAAAATATGATGAAGCCATATTTTTCATTCTTTTAATTTTTTCATTATAATCTATCAAAAAAATAAAAAAAGATATTTTTCACACGAGATTTCAGAAGAATGGTATCACCGCTCAAGTCGTTCGGTCTATTGTGCTCGCTGGATTTTCGCTTGGGGTAAGAATGATATCTCCATAATAGTAGTTCGGTGTATTGTTCTCCGCTGCAGTATTGCTTGACAAATTATTCCGCTTAATGTAGCCGATAGCGGCGCCTTAAATAATAAAAAATATTGGTGATATTACTTGTTTCCAAGCCGAGAAAATAAATTAACTGCGTTATTTATGTTACCCATTTCTCATTATTTTTGTTTATTTTTATGTATGTGTGTATACCGTGCATCATTTTTGTTAGTTACTCATTTATCATGTATACCGAAAGAATTTAGAAGTCGTGTATACATTATCTTAAATACGAGGTCATTTACGAGATTCATATGTTTTACCATATAAAATATCCACTAACTAGGTTGCACTAAAATACAATGGCAATAATAAACTCTTAGGAAGCTGACGCTGAAGATAACATAGAGTACTAGAATAGCCATTTTAGCGCTACTGTAATATGACGTGGGCAAAGAGGAGGAACATTTTGTCGCCATTTCACCACTCGGCACGAACGCGTCTCAAGCCGCATTGTCGCCTCTTAACAAGTGATGACGTAGTGTCGTCTTCTCTACAGGGTCGGAATTAGGTTTTCTGATTTATTAACTAAACTGCCATATGTAATCAATCGCTGAAGCAAACTAATCGGGTGCCTCGTCGTCAGACAAGTGCCTGATTTTACTTACAGCAAAAACTGCAGTACTAATTCTTTTAACTAAATTAGGTACACGAGGAACCCACTATAGTTTAGAGTCTATAGGTATTTAAAAAATGGCTTTAACTTCAAATAATATTCTACAGTAAGCTTAGGAAGAGTAAATTTAAGGCATTTCGTTTTCCAATCTGTAAACCAATCTAACACGAAAGATAGAGCTGTATTTGCGTCATCTATCTTTAATTTTGGTCGAGCAATTTTAAAAATGAGTCAGATGTATACATCAAAATAAAAAAATGTATACATCATGGGTTTCACAAACGTTCCCGGCGACAAAGCTCTTTTATATCAACTTTTTGTATCCTTTTTCTTACGGACCTATTGTGATTACGTACCTATTGTTTATTCCCATATAAATTAGAATAAGTAATGTAGCTGAAATCAACTTATTTATCTCTCATTAGATTTCACTTTTAATTCTAACATAAATATCCCTGTCTCGCTGTAATACGAATTTTCTGATTTTCCGACACCCAAACGAGATTCCCCACTCTTGTATGCTTTGGTCGTACTATTATAATGTACTGTACCCTACTATTATGATGTCGAATGCGCTCTCGCTGAATGTATTCCTAGTTGTCAAATGTTAGAGTGCCTAAGTTTCATAATAAAGCCATTGCTTGTGTACAAATATTAATTCGAAATTCCTTTCGATCAGACCGTGACAGCATTTTATAATTTAATTCGAAGTTTTATCTATAATTCCACAATATTTCACTTTCATCAAAATACTTTCATAATTAATACAATCAAATGCTTTTGAGAGATCACACAAAATACCAATAGAATCCTGTAATCGTTCCCAAGAGTTAAATAAAATTAGCATAGCATGTTGTAAAGCAGTTTTTAATGATCCCATATTGCTTATTCCCTTATTAATTATCCAGTTTTATTTAAATGGGAGATCATCTGATAATTAAGTATTTTTATTTTAAAACCCCTCTACAAACATAGAAATTAAAAACCTTTTTATCCTATATTAATATAAATGCAGTTAAACATACACAATAAAACCAACGAGCTTCACAATGACACAAATAACTTCAAATTAATAGAATGCATTTAAAGAAATGGCGAGCAAATCAATAATAAAAGAAGAAGTTAAAAAATAGCAGTACCTACCTAATCAATGTTTAAAAAATTCTTCTTTTTCTTCTGGTGCTATGTTTGCTACCGAACGTTGGCTATCATATTGTCTATTACAAATTTATTGGCCGCCGCTCGAAACAACGATGTAGTAGATTTCTGAAACCTGTCCCCTAACTTACGAAGCCAATATGTTTTTCTTCGTCCGGAATCTCTTCTTCCGACTACTCGAATTATTACATGCATAATCTTGAAATGAGCGAAATATTCTAATGTGTGGATCTTCATTATCCTCGATATTTCTATGTTCTTGCTCAAATGCTTTAAGACATCTTCATTCCTGATTCTGTCAACTCAGCTTATACGTAGTATCGTCCGACAGGCTCACATTTCGAAGCGTTCTCAACAGCGTGTCTGTAAGTGTCCAGCTTTCCATCTCATATAATAATGTTGAGAATACTTAATATCTTAGACGTCTTATCTTCAATTGTAGATTGATGTTTCTTCTGCAATATCTCGTTTTGATCTTAAAGAATACACTTCTGAATTATTCAATGCGAATTTTTATCTCATTGCTTATAGCTTACTTTTTGTTTATTTTTCTGCCCAAGATAACATTCTTTATAATGTTATCAGTCTTCTGCAGTCGAATTCGGTAATCAGTAGCTCTAGTTGTGTTTACGGATACTTTACTGAGAACATTTAGATTTTTTGTTTATTTAAAGAAATGCACAATTGCAGTACATCAGCACGATTAGAGACTTCATTGTAAACAGTAATAAAATAGAGAACATCGCAGTTGAGTATATTTTTCCAATCAACGCCGCCTAACTAGGCCTAGATCAGTTTTAAGGTAAACGTATCAAATAAACAATAGATTGTGCATACGTCATAAAACCATGTACTTGGTATTGTGGTATTCAACTTCAACCAATATTCGTCATATACTTTTGTAACATTCTCAATGAGGAGCTGGAATTCTTACATGCTGCTGGCAATTAGTACGATATCATCTGCATATCTTAGATTATTAATGTTTATGCCAGTTAGCCAGATCCTACTTTCGGAGTTATGTAGTGCTTCCTGAAAAATTAAATCGGATTAAAGATTAAAAAGCATAAGTAGCGTTATGCAACCCTTTCTGACTCCACGCCGTAATTCCACCTCTTCAGAAATATTCTGGCCAACGTTGATGTGCGCTCTTTGGTGCCAGTAGAAATTAGTAATGATACACAAATCGTTGTCATATATTCTTACTGGTTGGAGGATTTCGACAATATTGCTATGTAATATGTAGAATTCTAAATAAACAAAATATTAATAAAATATAAATTCCAGCAATAACAAATTAACTAATCAAATTAGTATTAAAATGAGGCTGCAGAGACATAAAATTGCAATATTATGCTTGGATAATGATTAGACTAAATGCAATTATAAAAGTATGAAAATAATCTAATACATTTACCAAGTCGTCATTATGTTACTAAGTAATGAATTATATAAAAATACAGAAATTGGAAATAATGGGAGTGATAAAACTAAATCGTAATAAGTAATCGTAATAAAGAAAATATTTACATAATATCACAGTACATATTTAGTTTAACCAGGTATGATTTTATAGCTCTATTTAAAGCATCTATATTTCTTATGGTTTTAACTTTTGTACAATTTGATACAGGCTGATCCCCAGGAATAAGAAAATACTATTTTCTTATTTTTATGTGGCCTAGTAAAAAGGTCGGTATTCCCTCACTACGTACCTGCTTCTGGAGAGCCTGCAGCATAGCAAAGCAGGAGAGTGAGTGAGAGGAAGTGAGGCCGGGGTTGCGCCTCCGTTCGCCTCACGATGATTGTCTTCGTTGCACACGTGAAATTCCATCCACGGCGTTAACGAGATGGATATCTAAACGACGTCGACTTTGTCAACGGAGAGATGCGGTGGAATACAGCTTGGGAGGTGGTTGCTGCAGTGCTTTTGAACTGGGCGACCCTGTTTGCGGCTAGTAATGCAATATGCCAAGCCGGTAATCGCATTGTTCAAGATATGTAAGTCAAATTTACATACACTACGCTTTTAGTAACAATGATTATTTCATTAAATTTTATGAGCATCACTCTTTTCGTATTCGCAGATAGGTGAGAGAAACGGTTCCGCTGGGCTAGTGAGAAGTAAGACATTGATAGCTCGTGATTCGAAGCTTCGACTGAAAGAATAGAGAGATGATCAGAGTAGAAATACACTTACTTAAGGAGATCAGAGTAGAAATACACTTACACTTACCAGGAATACATTGACTAACTCAAAAGACTCTCAATATTTACAAGGATGCAGCGAAGCCATCCCGCAGTAGTTTTAGTCTAACTTGTTACGTCTAAATCACACTCATAATGGGGGAGATATTTAATTTCAATGTTGTTTTTATTACGAAAACCTAAACTAATATTTGCGAAATTGAAAGTGTATTTTGCGTAGTTTTAGTCGCAATCTGAGATTCTTTAATTTTCTTATGCGTCGAAGTCTTAAGTATGCAATAAAAGAGTGCAGCTATTATTGTGTTTGAGATAAATACGAGTACCTAAAACTTTCTTCTCTCTCTTTCTGAGTCTGCCTTGTCGCGCAGTTGACTTTCGCGGCAATGATGCATCAGGATAATTACACACTACATAACTAAAGGCCTTTTAGGAGACATATAGGGCATAGGCTTTCTCACACGAATAGTTTAGTAGGCATTGCCTACCTCATATAATGATACATCGTTCTAGCTAACTTCTAGAGAAATGCCATAGATACCGGTTGCTTACGCTTACTTGACGAGAGCGGATGCCATGGCGGCGTATCCTAATGATAACCAAGTCGGTAGAAATTGAGCGAATTGCTTATAATACTATTTACTTAGGATTCGGAAGGAGTTCCTTGTCAGATTTTAGATAATGAATAAGTAAGCTAGATGCACTTCATAGCGATCAATAATATTTGACATGCAGAGAATACTGTACTACCTGGATATAATATTGATGGTAAATATACATTATACACATGGGCTTAAATACTGCTCAGAAAAATAGAGGATCGAATAATGAACAATAGTAAAACAATATGTATGATTACCTACAGACAGAATTCTGCAAAATATATGGTTGTTAAATATAAAAGGACTATTGTTAATTTATGTACAAATTCAAATTAGAATTATTTCGAATGGATGAGCTGCTTGCTCGATGTTTATATTTCAAAGAGTCCTAAACTGGCTAGAATCAGTGGTTGTCCCAGTAGCTGCTCCTATTGCTTGGTAACGTGATACAATTTTAATAATAGGCTAGAAACCTTCCTCGGCAATAGTATACCCTACTTCATACATTTAAATTCATTACCAGGGACTAAGCAACATTAGTTCGCCAGTCAATAAATCATACCACTAAAGTTAATCTTTAGAAGTGGTTACTTATTCAGTTGAATGAGCACTGGTGAACAGTTTCGTAACAACAATGCGCAGAGTCTCCAAAGTCTTCTTTATAATTTGGACAATCCTCGAATGTTCGCAGCCGCGTTTATGGTGGCTTCTGACAACAATACGAATAATATGTTCTATTCCGGTGGTCTCCATAATGGCCCACTCTTAGGAGTATAAAGGAGGGCGTTGGCGATTCTCGCGACCGAAGCGAGAGTAAATTGAATGGCATTGTGCCGGCGGCCGAGGCGGCTACGCGATAAACCCACGCTTCCGCCGAAATTAAACGGGAAGGATACATTTCGCGACGCGTCACCCGGATTACTTCCAAATGGCAACCTAATGGGGTGGAGCCTGCGGCGCCTACGCCAACTGTACAGATTACGAAAGAGTTGTATCCTCATTTACCAGAAGCGTCATGCATTCAGAAGTGGAAAGTAAGAACCTGTACGGTTTTTTAAAAGTAAATTGAAAATAGATATCAAAAGGTACTACTGTGACGTCATCGTAAGGACACAGCCTTGCTAGTATGGCTAGCTTACTATGGGGATACTTTTCCCGCTAATATTCGAATGTCGAGAACCGCTGGGTAGTTTTAGATGAGGTCTCTTCATATAGATTGATTGTTGCTGTCTATTATAGGGTATACCAAATCAATATATTATAAGTTTTCATTGCTTTTTCGGAGTCGCAAAGTTGCAGAGCTCCTGCAACTTTGCGACTGTTTGCTATCGTGTGCGTTGCTGTCAAGTTTGTAAAATGTGTGGTTAAATAGAGTAATAGGTACCGTTCATTACTTATCGAAGTCGTAAGATACTGTATTTATCTAGGTGACCAAGTCATGCGACCAATCAACCGCGACCAAACAAACTACAGAGATCGACTGGTGTATTTCCCAAGCATTGGTAGCTTTTGATTCCAATGATTTAATTATTATTTTTATTATTTTAATAAAGATTTATCTTGAGTGACCTCATCCAGCTGTGTGCGAGATCGTTGGTAAGGTGAATATAGGCGTAGCTATCGTCGAAGGAGCGTTTGGGTCTGCACAATGTACGCTTGGGTCAACACATTCTGCACAATGAGCGAAATGGACTGAATGGCAGCGCCGCAGTCGCACGCCGGGTAATCTCTCCAGTCCCATTTGTAGAGCATTTCGGCGTATCTACCGTGGCCTGTGCGGAAGCGGTTAAGGGTCACCCATTCACGCTAGCACACGTCGTATCCAGGCGGGCGGTTGTGCACGAATGAGATGAGGCCATGCTTGTCCACCACGCGGTTGATCCATTCTGTATACCATGCGGCTTCAGGATCGAACCTATTGCGCGGCAAGCGATTCGGCTGATTCCCAAGGAGGATTTCGGGAGTGCAGTCGTGTTTTGCCAATAAAACGTTTTTTGAGATTAAAATGTTATTAAAGCAATATTGTTTGCCTGTCTTTACTCATGCTAGGAGGACGTGACTGTTATTGGACGTGGACGTGAAGATTAGAATTGAATAAAAGAGAATTAGAACAAACTATGCTCAGAATTAACTCTCACGAATAGATCCAGAGTAAGACAAGAGTTAAAGATGCAATTGATGCAACGTTTACCTTAGAACAGGCCTCGGCCTAGTTAGGTGACGATGCCACAGGACTATCAATTCATTTTCTGGTATTGACCCAACGTAAAATTATTTTGTTCATAGTACCTAAGTTCTGAAATTTTATACTCACTTTATATTTTTGCTTTATCTCAGCCCCCCCCCCCACTTCACGGGGTCAAAAACTGGTTTTCATCGGGGCATCGAGGAACTAAATAACATATATCATAATAATTTCTACCCCACCTTTTGTATGGCAAAGGCCTTTTTAGTACTTATTGACTGGACAAATAATCAATTATGTGCCCTATATCCAATATTACCATGCCGCTACATTAAGTATATCTTACGTTTCTACTGAGGACCATTAGCGGTGCTCGTATAATAATAGTTTATTTGTTGTGTGAGCGAAATAGCCACAACTGAGCCAGTTGGGTAAGAGGCAAAATATGAGGAATCAGAATAAAATATTATTTATTTTCTTTCCTTGGCGATACTGACCATACAATGCGCAACTTGTGTATTTCATTTACCTATCTTTAACGAGAAAATATTTAATCCGCTAATATATGAATTATAAAAAGCTACTGTTTCCTAAAACAAAATATTTGTTAGTGTGACCGGTGGATGTCATTAACTTTTCCATAAATAACAAAATACAATCACACGTGTGTCGGTTGTTAATAAGAGAGTTATTTTGAAAAATACGATAATAAAATAGGTACTAAAATGATTATAATTCCAATAAATAACTTGAGTTATTGCTTTATTTATTTATATTAAAACTGCGATACCGTTATGCACCTATACGCCGAGCTCCACACATGGACGCATGAGGAATATACGACGCACAAACGGCGGGCATGCATGCATACGCTAGCGCAGTCATACATGGATATTAAAGAGTATTAGAGATTATCAGAAATTATTTAAAGAGTTCCGAGAACTAGACGTACGCCAATTATATGTAAAAATAGTAGCAATTTTAGATTACACCCACACAGAGCAGCATATGATTAAAGCTCACACTGTCACAACTCGCGCAGTTACATCCATGCAACATAATGTCCCCCATAGGGAAACTAAATTCGTACAACGGAACTTTTCCTTTCTAGCTGTCAGATTACATAACAGAATCAATGCAGTATTAAGAGTAAAGTTAGATACCATACGAGTAAGAACAATCATGACGGAATGGTTACTTGAACTAGGAAAGTAAAGAAACGGAGAAATTTAATAACTCTAGTGCTTTTTAAAAATACATACCTATTATTTTATCCGGAATGGGACAAGTGGGCGCCGCCAACTGGGCGCGGCCAACTGGGCGCGG
>JAOPUG010000152.1:28979224-28995128 GCA_027564375.1 Micropterix facetella
TATTAACAGACGTATATATTTTTTTATTAATCCCGTATGACTACTATTTTTAGAAACGTCAATTGGGTAGCACAGGCCGTCTCACTGTACATTTCCCTCATTACGAACTCGCGATAATATACGGTATCTTCAACATTTTCCTGTAAGTCTACATTCCGAATGCCTCGATTCATGTAACTGGTTTCGATGACAATCCATGCTTATAATTCATGAAGAAACATCCTGAAAACTTCCTAAGACAAGTCGAAGAGAAATACTCGAGTCTCAGAAGCCCAAAATAATTAGAGCTTTTAAAATGTACTCTTGGTTTTATAATATCTAGTGATGGGCACAGACGAGACAAGACGAGAATTGGGTGAAGTCTCGTCTCGTCTCGTTTCGAGAAAAAATGTACATATACTCATCTCGATTACACTCAAATTTTGATATACCTACTCATCAAAATTTGAGACGAGACTGATCAATCTCGTCTCCGTTTCGAATGTCGAATGAGACTATCGAAAGTCTCGATAATGCTCAAGGGACAAATTCATTTATTGAGTAAGTATGAGGTTATTGTTCACCCATTTTTTTTTAAAATTGTGTTTTATGCGGATAGTATATAGTATCTATTTTTATAAATGGAGAATTATATGTAATACTTACGGTGTTGTTCTTTTGCGATCATGGATATTTTATTAAATGGTTATACTTGGTATGAAGCGTATGAGAACGCTTCAAATGGTTACTTTCCTAAATTTTATTCTTAGCGCAAAGGATGAAGTTGGGACTGCAATAAAATCTGGATAATCCCAGGCAGGACAAATCAGCATCGCCCCACCAGGTCTATGTATTCACGTGATATTTTTTTAAAGTAAAATCATGACGACTAATCAAAGGGTAGATTACTTTCTATTGCAAAAACGGAAGAAAATAAAATATTGGGCGAAATACGGTATTTTTGGTACCGTGAAACAGTTCCTTTTTGTCGTTTGGTTTGGTACTCAGTCTGTAAACCATACTTATTTTGGCCAGGTGATTCGCGAAAATCTCGGTCGGGCTCGTTGACGAAACTCTCGTCTCGTCTCGAGTCTCAATCTTGAGACTCGAGTCTCGTCTTGATCCTCGAACATCAGAGTTTCGTCTCATCTCATGAGTATTGAGATGTGAATACGACTTAGTCTCATCTCCAATTTTCGAGGCGAGACTATACGTGACTAGAGACTAATCTCGTATTGTGCCTATTACTAATAATATCAGAATGATCGTTATAGAGGATACGAAGTAGATATCTAGAGGAGTGCGCCTTTCCAATGATATTCTTTTATGCTAAAATTTAATTTCACTAATTTTTCAAGTCAATGTCCTTACACTCCGCTGTTGCAACGGACGCTAACACTAAACTGTAAAATATGAGGCGTCAGTTTGTAAGTGCTTTCTTCGAAACTTTCTCCCGTTGCCCTGTCTGTAAACTTTACAATTCCTGAAGCAGTGTATACAGCATGTGTTATTTTTCAGCTGGAAAACTCGACGGCCGAGAGCTTAGTACTGCGGCCAATAACGATGACGTCCGCGGGACGATACCGCTGCGAGGTATCCGGCGAGGCGCCCCTCTTCCCGACCGTATCCGACCACGCTGACATGGCCGTTGTCGGTAAGTCCCTCTAATCCCTATCCAGTTTCGATTAGGATTTTTTTCCATTAAATTATATGTAAATACCACACCGGAACGATTTTTTTTTTGTATTCAAAGCAGGAAGGGATGAGCTTATACTTTGTAACGTAATCCATGAGATAGATAAATCAAAACGGTGAAAGCTGTAGCCCGAAATGCAAAACCAATGTGCGTATATATATGCTAACCCGAAGACCGTGGTCCTCTGAGCGAATCCGCTTCTTGCTGGAAGCGTCAACGTCGAAGGTTGTAATGAAGCTGCAAGACGCTATGAAATAAGCAATGAGCGAATTAGTACCGGTGTTGGCTACCTGTTTGCGTGATTTATGAGCGAAATGAATACATGTGAAAATATCAGCGCGTCCACGAAATACTAGTCACTCCGCGAGCAGCGTCATAAGCGGATACTGCTAGCGCCAGCGTTTGAATTAAAATATGTTGTTTTGGTTAATTTAATCATTAATAATGTATTAATAATAATATTTAATTAATTAATAATAATTTAATTAATTAATAATATTTAATTAATAATTTAATTAATAATAATAATTAAACGCCCGCAACGTCGATTTCGTGGCCTTATTTCGACGCTATGATATTCTGTACGCCAAAAACGTCAAACATGGCGAAGTTTTCATCACCATAACAACTTATACATGACGTCGCCATGACGACAATACTTAACTTTAATATTTTCCTACATATTGAGGTTTAAACGATACGAAATCAGTTTAGCGGTCGTTTCGACGATCCTTTTGTAATAGCACTTCCACTAAAAACTATGTTATAATAGCACTTCCACTAAATAATATTAAATTAATACTTATTTTGGGTCGTGACAAGGAATGACAGTACAACGAGATAAGGTTGTGTTTACATAGTGTGTTCATAAAGTATCCATCCTTATTTTTTACGCTTAAATCAATGGAGCATGAGAAGCGTATGGATATATTTATGGGACATGAGTTTGCGTGATTTTTTCCCCGTAGTTTGTCGCTCGCTGGCAATCAAAGTGAGGAAGTGTAGTGAACATCCGTCGGATTGTTAAAGTTGGATCGACGTATTTGTTATTTTACGAATTGTTTCCAAAAGCTTGGCGATGCTAAATTTGGAAAACACTCACAAGATCCAACAGGCTTCCGGGGATGATGCCATGAGCATTTTACCACCAGTGGACAGATCCGCTCGACAAAGTACGGGCATTCCCATTCCTCTCCATCAGGCATTACCCCAACATAACTCAGTGTGATTTTTAGTCATTCCCCGAGTCGAAAATTCCACTGAAAGGGACAATTGTTGTGAGCCATCAATACTGGAACCGCTCAGAGAAGTGTGTGCATTACCACGATGATGCGAGTTATCACGCCTCTCGGAAAATAAAGAAGCTTTTCGAGTAGGAAAACATAAAATTGATAGACTGTCCTACGTAAAATTCTGACCTAAGCCTCGATGAGTATTTTACATATCCGGGAATCGAAAATCCTATGATGAGCAGTCGAGTGGTCAGCGGTTTCAAGGCCCTAAAGAAGCTGTCCAAGCATTTAAAACGGCAATCAGCCCTAACATCACATCGAAATAAATATTTCAAGAGTTAGTTCATGTCATGTGAATTTTCTGTTTATTGTTTTTCCTTTTTCTAATTACTTCGGTGTGCCTCAAGAATAGGTTGTCCAGTGACCTACACTGGACATCGACCGGTGAAAAGTCCTCTTAATAGCCTTATTTCACCTTTGCTGATATAAAGCAGTTTCAATGTCTTTTTCAATGAAAGAGTAATGATTTTTCCGGTTTGCTTTATCTTGGAATTTCATTCCAGTATTTGGACTTCATTATTTAGGTACATCAAATCCAAAAGTCAAACCGCGTCTCTTTTGGATTTCTCTTCGCTTAAGGCTACTGGATAGAAGATACTTGCTTTTCCTGTAATATATTTTTATAAAATACTACAGGAATCCAAATATACAGGAATATTGTGTGTAATACGATAATTTCCTGACTGTTGGGAGTATAGTCGACATTCAATGAATGCAATTGAAAAGCAACACTTCGACTAGTCATAACACCTACAATTAATTAATAACGATTGAAGCCATTTTTATAACAGTGGATCATTTCTGAAAGTAATATGGCTGCATAATTGTTTTCATTTGTCAATAATTGTTTTAAGTCAGTGTTTTTCTGCAATTTCGAATAAATAACTAATATATTTTTATGTAATTTTCCAACAAATTACAATACCAATCCGATATGAATGGATACCCTTCTCCTTCGGTACACACGAGCACGTTAAGGTAATTTAAAATCGTAGGAGAAGAGTAACCGCAAAAGATTACACTTTTACTCGCTCGTGCAGCGGGCGTTACAAACCATTGCGCGCAAAACTAGTTTTAAAAGTTTATCGTATTTGTTCCCCGTGCGAGGAGGACGTGAAATCATTTTAATATTTCATAAGTTGGACTGAAAAGTAGCGGAAGTGCTGCAACTTTTCTCCATCGTAATATACAAACTAGCTTTCTGGCTGTCCGGATTTACATGTGAGTAGACCATTGTTGTTAAGGTGACTACCTCTCTCAAATAGTGAAAAAATGACATTTTGCGATCGAATTTAAGTGACTCCCGCGTGCATTTAAACAAAAATAGAAATATATGAGTGTCGTAAAAAAATTCTTAATCTTTAGTATTATGTGAGGAATTTCAATATTTCTGAATAAAATTACATAAAAGCTGAAGTCATTACCTTTCTGTAATTTGTATTTTATTCGGAATCTAAAGGGGAAAACCATTTGAAACTACATATATTGGTAATACATATCAAGTAAATGATTAAAATGTGATGATGCTATATTTTGTATTCTTTTTATTTTTTCATTATAATCTTAAAAAAAAACAAAAGAGATATAATTTGTCATACGCGATTGCAGAAGAATGTTACTGTCGCGCAAGCAATAATAGGCTTTTGGTGTATTGCGGCCCGGTAAATTGGGTACTCTATGTAGTCCTTATCGTTGCTCTAAATCCTCACACTATAAATCATCAGTCATCATTAGAATGAACGGATACAACAACTTTACTCAAAATATTGACCAATAGATTGAACAACAAAACCCCAAGTTTGAGCCTAGTCTAACTCCAAATACAGTGTTGTATAATTTCAGTTTGAATCTATCAATTTTAACAAACTGCCTTCGGCCTCCCAAGTAGTCTACGGAAAGTTTCAACAGTTTAGCAGAATGTCTTTGAAAAATAAAGTCGTTAAGACACAGCAAAAAATCATAAGGTCGGAAGACCTAAGTAGAACAACTTAATGGAGCAACACGTGCAATACTACGGCTTAACAATGGATAATGGAATAATTAGGCAAGATATATTAGTTATAATTACGCTTGTACTAATTATTTTTTTCCCGACGTTTCGGCAATGTTAATGCAATGTAATACATTCGATGTTTCCACGGAGATAAAAGGGTACATATACTTGCTCTCCCCTTTATAATTAATCTCCCTTTTATAATTAATATTATAATTTTGAATTTATTTACCCCTTAAAATAAACAGAAATCACACAATGTATCAACCAATACACTGTTAAAATAACAAAAATAATGAATCTATGGTTATTTATTTTAGAGCAGCAGTCTCTGATAGCTATTTCATTAAAATTAAGTTTATAATTACAAATCGATCTAATCCTTAAAAATCATGCAAAATTATAATAATTCTTGACTTTTTGCGCTGGTGAATATATCTGACACTTCAAACGTATTTTTTGAGTAGTGAATAAATTAATTTAAAAAATCCTCAATAACTTTTAAATTATAATTGATTTTTTTTAAATCATGAAGGAGTAGGTATTCACACAATATCAATTGTTGAAACATCGTCTATTTTTTAATAAACTCGTTATCATGTGGAAGATATGGTAAAAAAATACTTTTTTTTGGTAATGTATTTGGTTTGCAACATGAATTATCTCGAAATTACAGGTTTGTGGATTAGCTTTCTTCAATTCCAATACGACGCTGTCTATAGGCCACATATTTTACCTGCTATCCCAGAAAGTGCATAGCCATCCTATTCTAGTTGCTGGAAAGAGATGATGCTACCCAATGTAGCAGTTTAAACAAAGGAATGTTAAACCATTCCTCTGCAATGGAGTAATGGTTTTATGGAGTGATCTGATCTCCCTACCTTTAACTGAGTTCTAGGTCATATAGGTTATTTTAAAAAAAAATCATCGTTTAGGTCATTCACATAACATTCTTACGTATCAAGTCGTATTACGACAAGGAGAGATTTTGGCGCTCGTCCTACATAATACAATGGAAACAATTTCCTGACCCCTCTGTGACAAAATCTATTTATGTATTCTAGCTTTTAAGATAATTTGAAAAAAGTTTTTCCATTTTTATTTTCATTAAAGTTAGATACACATTCGCGCCGTTCGAGCGCCCCAGTAGAATTCGTCACCCAACGCGTTATTGTTTCAGCTCTACCAGAAGAGGGTCCAGTCATCACGGGATCCAGGCCTCGGTATCAAATCGGTGACCAGGTTCGGGTGAACTGTACGAGCGGTCGTTCGAAACCCGCTACCAGGCTGAGCTGGTTCATCAACGGGGAACCGGCTTCAGCAATGACCCTCGTGGGTCCAGATGTCCTGCCTTTGGATGATGGGCTCGAGGTCACTAGTCTAGGCCTCCAGTTCAAAGTGAGGCCGAAGCATTTCAGGAAGGGCGACCTTAAGCTGAAGGTTTGTGAAATAATATTTGTTTGTCAATCTTTACCAAAATATGCATTTGACCTTTTTACCGTTGCGCCCAATTACTAGAAGTATCGTTGCGATTATTGCCAATATAATTCCAGATTTTTTTAAATACTATATTTTTACTTTGTATATTAGTCCCTGAGATACAATATGTTAAAGTTTAGATATAAATTGTAGCGCCGGCTCAGGTGTATATATTTGTGACACTACTGCAAATTACCTGATTTGTTTTTTTTTTATTAATTATTCATATGTATTTTATTTATATTGTAGTAGAGGCCACTGTATACGACTTTCACATATATGCTAATAACGCATATGACATTCTATGTATGTGACTAAATTTATCCAAATACAACATCCGAAGAAATGAAATTACCCTTGAATCAGCTAAAGAAGAAGACGGTATCTCAACATACCGCTCCTTGGTTAAGACGGTATCTTATCAGAAATGCATAAGATTAATACCGAAACATTTTGGAGGGCTCTGGCAATATTATTCTCCAAGTGGCTAATGGGAACTAGAGTTCCGACAAATTAGAATAATTCCGTCGTCCTGTTAATCTATAAGAAAGTAGACATTAAAAACCGGCGAACCATTGGCTGATAAGTCTTTTCTTGTCTTTCTTGTCTTTCTTATCTAATCATCTTCATTAAGCTTCAACATAAGCTAGAGTCATGTTAAATAGGAGAATAAGCTGGCTTTCGGTCAAGCTTTAGTACTTGTGATCACCTGCAAACACTAAAGACCCTGGTAAAGAAATGCAATGGTATAAAAAGCCAATTATACTTACTTTCGTTGATAATAAAAAGCACTCTACTCCGTAAAAGTTGGGTGATCGAAAAAAGTTCAGCGAATTGTCGATTTGAAGAGCTATACATTCGCTTGATCAAGCATTCACGAGAGAATGTCACAACCTGCGTCAGTCTACATGAAGATTCGTATTTTAAACTGGTCAGAACATCGGTAAGGCATATGATTTCTCAAAGGTTTTTTACTATGGCATTAGAAAACGTTTTCATGCAATTAAACTGAAATGGAAAAGGTGTCAATATTGACGGATATCAAACTGTAGATTTTCTGATGAATTGATTCCACTCTCCGATAACATTGAAGATATGACGTCATGATTGAAATAACCATTTCGAGAAATTGGACTGGAGTCATGTTCAAGTAAATATCTGAAAGACGAAGATAACGAGAAATATTCGAATAGAGTAGTAGCATTAACCTAACATACCTTTAGACAACCTAACCTAGCCTACCTTTCGAAATTAAATAAGAAAATATCTTTATTGTACCAATATAAAGGTATACAAAGGCGTACTTATTGTTATACAATTTATATTACGGTCAACATACAGGTCGTAAGTCGGTATGTTTATCTAAGCCTCAAAATCTTGCTGGGTGGCGAAATCAAAACGGCAGAGATTGAGAGGCGAATTTGACAGCCGGGGCAGCTTTTGACGCCGATAAAACATGATACGCTTAGAACTCCTAACGAAACTGGAGACTAGCGTATATCCGCATTGTGTCTTGTCCGTCTTTACGTACGGATCGGAGACCATGACTCTTATTTAACAGTCAGTCGAAACTAGAATTGGGGAGTGATAGAATCATGCTCAGAATTAGATCGACTGAAAATCAGTCGACCAGAACTACTCGACTGAAAATCCAAAGAATGGATCCGAAAGTAGATATAGTTAAAGATGGGATGGACATTATTGCACGTTGCAACTAGAGAGAGGTTGCATGCGTTGCCAGAATTGATTATAGCCGGGCTTGGATTGGATCATAGCCTAATGGGGTCGTGCAGCTCGGGCCTGATGATGAGTTATGTTATCTTTAGTCGGCCGAATTCATAGTTCAATTCCCATGCGGCTGCCTTCCCGAAGAGGGATTTAACCTGGTGAAACTGATGTGCGGATGATCTGGGAGAATACCTCAGGCCACCTCGGATATTAGATGTACTGGTCGGTTTACCTGATTTTTCTCATGAATATCTGTGGGGGGTGGGGTCTAAATTGTGTATGCTTTCTATAGAGCGTGGGTAGATATTTACCTCACGATGTCTATCCTTAGAAACAATCCGTTGTCCACCCAATCTCGGGTGGTAGCCGAGTAAAGGATGCATCGGATCCGCGATAAATTCACTACGAATTAACGCTTTTATAAGATAGAAACCGCGCAAGCGCCCTCGAACCTGTGAACAGGCGGGTGGTCGGAGAAATATGACCAAATATGGGAGTTAGGGAGTGAGGCTATTCCAATGGGTAGCTTTGCTCAGTGCCACGCTGTTAAGGCATTGGTCTATAACAGGCAGTGGCAGAACTGTATTTGCAGATCGTAATGTCCGCAAGTCTTGCGTTCGTCTCGGGGTGACAAAACTATCAATTTTGTTCTAACATCCCGGGGCGACGGGTTGGCCCGTAGTATGAGATACTGATAAACCGAGCTTAAAATTTCCAGTGCGTCGCGCTAAAGAGTTGGACTTTCTCGGGTTGTTGGCGTAGTTTTATCAGTAGATCGTCTTCACCAAAGTCTTTGCATAATCATCTCACGGTTGAAAAAACGAGCTATACGTTCATGGGATTTCGGGCTAGCCCATTGCATTGACATATCTAACCTATGCCTTCCATCCTATATTCCAAACATATTTAAGTTTTCTTTATTAGTATTTGTATAACAGCCTAAAGTTTTTATTTTTACAGTGCCTTGCTACTATCGCGGCAGTATACTGGCGGAGCAACGAGGAGAGCGTCCAGGGCGAGCGGCTCAAGGGTTATACTAAAACCAGAGAAGTTTCCTTTGAAAATGACTCAAGGGCCGACCGAGTTCAAGCTTCTTCTATGAGTAAAAGTGTGTCCTCCAAACCAGTGAATCACCAAAGGACTTTCACCTTAACAACATTTTCTTTCTTAATACTAAATTATATGCGGTAATACATTGGATAGGAGTATTTGTGAATATTTTTCAGTGCCATCTGGTGGTAGTTATTACTAAATGCCAAATAAAAATATTTTTGTCTTTGCCATTATGCTTAATTAAATTTTACCCTGTTAGCTGTTCCAAATTGTATATAATATGAAATAAGCAAGAAGTAGTCTGTTCAAAAAGTATCCAACCTTATTTTCTGTCTCGTAAACAAATGGAGGACGGGAAGCAAGCTTTGTTACATGGATATATGTTACTTCATGCGTGATTTTTTCAAGCCTGCTGAAAGGGCAGTCAATGAGTTGTTCGAAATATAGTGTGCATCCAGCGGATTTTCAAGTATGCAAGGACGTCTTAGAAATTTTATCTAATTTACCAAAATTAGGCAATACTTAGGTGGAAACCATTTATAAGATCAAATAGGCTTTTGACGACGACGCCATGAGTATTTAACGAATAAAGGAGTAGTACAACCGCTTTAAAGGTGGCCATACACAAGTGAACTACGTTCCGCTAGGCTCTCAACAAGCCGAAATGACAATGTCATTGACCATGTGTGGACTTTAGTCATGAAAGACCCCACATTCCGGGCATTCTAGTGGTTTATAAGGCTTCCTACTCCCTAGAAATGGGTCCGTGAGATTTTTCGCTAATCCCAGAAGTTGAAAATGCCGTTGAAAGTGACCGATTTAAATCAAGTGAAGACATTATGCGTAATCATCCACCATTCTAGGAGTATTTTTACATTATTGTGGAACAGCTGAGATCACAGTGTGCATTACCCAGGGGACTATTTTGTAGAAAATTAGAGTAAGTTTATTTTGTATGAATACATGTATTTGCCGACCATAGGTTGGATACTTTTTTAACAGGGTGGCATATGTAAGTTAAGTATATGTTTATCTACTTACGTCTCAAGTAACGATGTGACGCTAAAAGCACCTAGTGCAATTATATTTCACAAGACCTGCGTCACATCGATGTCAAATGTGTTATTGATTAAGTAATGTGTTTTTCTAGTTCCTTATGTAGTCACCATATTCATCATTTGATTTTGTGTTATGAGTGTTGTCAGAAACATGAGGCCCTATACGTTTACATTTGCCCTATAATCGACTTGGTGTTTCATTTCAATAATATAGATATTTTTACCGCAATGTATTTTTACGTATATATACATTATGCCAGCATACAAGGATACTTCGAAGTATTTCAAGTAGAATTTTGTTTATCGCTATTTCGTCTGCTGTGTTGATGGTCCATGATTTCGAGTCATTTGTTGTGATTGTCTGATGGAGATAGTTACATTCATTCGCCCTGCTAAGAAACGAAATTTCATTTCATTTTGTGATGAAGTCTTAAATAACACGTATTTTCTTTTAACATCCATTCATTTGAGCATTCTAACTTCTTAAAGTAATCAGAATTTGTATTTTGACTTTGTCCAATACTAGGAAGGTCTCTTCAAGTCTATCAATATCATCTGTATGATGTACGTATACTTGCCTGCATCCACTGACGTAATTGAAGATTGTACCAATTTATTGATGAGGTAGAAACACATATTTTGATTTATTTATTTAGTTATTTATTGATTTATTTATAGGTGCAGTTCAAAAAATACAGAAATAATCGATCTTACATAAGTCGAAAAATGGCCCAATACGAGTATATACGGATTAAAATATCAGAGTTTTCCAAGATCAACCAGTTAGAGATTTATCGGTAATTATCAAATTAACATTAAAGCAACATTAAATTTCATCCGTTAGAACCGCTTATAAGAAAAAAAAAAAATGAGTGGATAGTATAGCTACGCTACTGTGATGTTTTGCGTTAAAATGTCTTTCGTAGAGCTCAATTTTTTACTCGACGACTTATTTTCTGGTCAGCTCACATTTGGTCAGCTCATATTTTCTGGTCAGCTCACACAGCTCACAGAATGCCTTAAGATCTACACGACTACGCAAGAATCGCTCCTGAAACTCTTTCCGTTGCGGAGTTAAAACTGATTCTTTTGTCGCGTGGAGTGGATTCTGAGACTCCTATCTGGTCCTCCCCCTGCTCGATGACTTAAATAAACAAAGACGCAATTTGAATAAGTTACGTGAAGATCCACCAAAATCCCAATACCGATTTTTCGCACGATCACAAAACTCTTCATATTACTATGTGTATGGGTCGTAAAAAGGTATAAATAAAATTCCTAAAGCTATATAAATAGCACACGATGAGCCTGCAAACGCTGTAAATGGGATGTCCCCAGATCAGCTGACCTGACTTCGAGGACATACTCTGAATATTCTTGACCGCCCAGCATAAGCACTTGACTATATTGAATTTTAAAGCAACTCAATTGACCGTAAAGTCGCCCCCAAGCCGATTCCATTTTGCCGTCAATAGTAGGAAAAGCCCCTTTTACAACTTAGTGATAATAGCGAGATGCTCACCTGTTCGAGTGGAGAGAGTGTGGTTGTTTCGGGATTAGCTCATCAATGATCGGAAGTATTGATGTTGCTCAGAACGGAATGCTTTTAGCTAAATACTAGGTTGCGAGGTGACACTGCTGTCGCGGAATCCTGTTTATCATGGATGACCTGGAAAGGAATGGAGACACGTGATAACGAGGAAGAATATTAAAGCAGAATCTAGCACAAACATTTTGAATTCTGTGCAGCCATCGCTTAGGCTTTCTATACAGGCAGGTCCGTACACGGTCACCATTGTCCATAATAGAAGCTTTTTTAAAAACTAAAATGAACAGCACTATCGTGTTCTATTGTATATATGTGTATAAAAGGCTTCAGATTGTTTTTTTCTGGATTCTCATGCAGTATTATAAATATGTCATTGCTTTGTATCCACCATATTCATCCTAATTTTATAAGTTTATCAGTGATTGATGAATTGATTGATAGTTTTAAAGTGGCAAGTCTCAATGTCAAACTGTAATGGCTGTTTTGCACCTTATTCTTCTTAAAGTACCCTACAGTTAGTTATATAATCACTGAAAATCATATACAGTGTATTAGCGAGTATATATTCTCTTCTCCTGAAGTGATTAACTCATGGAGCCAAACTTCGGGGTATTATTGTACTTACGTATAATGACACAATACTTTTTTGCGCCTTACTTACGTTCGATGAACGATTTTATATAACCCAGTTGCTAAGAGACTATAAACGGTTTTAGTTCAGTTTTTATTACGACTGTATAATTCACTAAGACGTGTTTATTGCTTGTTATTTGGGAGATCACGCTAACGAAATAATTGCCTTGTTAGCTACGCGGGGGGTCAGTGATTTTATTGTGGATAGTGGCTTCCGGGCCGCCGGTAAAACAGAGGCAACTGTCAGTGTTCACTTCAGTAATCATGAATGTTGAAATCAATGAATATCTTGGTTATTAGACATTATTAAAAAAAATCAAAATTGGATTTTACCGCGTGAAATTTCAAGCTCCCGATTTCAACGATGTTACCCTGATAGTCTACCCTCGACAACCGCTGCTGTTACGACTTTTGTTTTATTTATAGAGTAATGTTTTACTTTTCATAGTGTATGTCTCTATTTTGTTGACTATCGATATCTTCTGATCTGTTTTCTTCCAGATCGTATATTGCTCTAGCTTTGTTGCATAGTTTGTTCTTCTTTTTTGCCAGTTTTTGTAATTTATCCCGATGTTCATAATAATACCCAAATATACCTACATTACCGAAGTATGATGCATATACCTATCAATTATACCGGCATACGATCGGTAGTAGTTTGACAAAAGCGGGAGATTGAACCGGAAACGATTTCAAAGTTTCAAATTGATTTTATATTGCCTACCCGCATTCGTGGCGCGGCAGGCATGAACTTGTCCATTATTGTTGGTCGTATTCAGTAAGTACAGGTAAAAGTTTATGTCGCAGTGACATTTATAGGAAAAGCTTATGTAGATAGGCGGGTATATGTTTATTAGGCTAATTGCGTGTTTCCAATCTTTTTATATTATCTCGTTTTCAAAACTCAGTCATTTATATTCTTGGGAGTTGACAATATCCAGGGTCAGATTATGTCATTGACACCACTCACATTATTCACTGAAATCAGCTTTCAACTACTTTAGTTACCTTAAAAATGTTAATGATCAGACAATATAATTAATCGTATGGTGTAAATATTGTTTGATAAGTCAAAGCCACTATCTTGTTTTCAACTTCGTCTTTTGCAGTCGGTTTTGATTACACTTGAACGATTAAATTTCAAGTCTAAAAATATTATTCCTCAATTATATCATCATTAACATTAAACGCTATTACTCGTTGAGAGTCTTGGCTCTATTAAGAATCTTCTTCCATTCCACCTTACCCTCTATTTTGGTTTTCTATTTATTGACTCCAAGTGCATTTAAGTCTTTAATTGAAGAATCAAGCCATCGATGTTTTGGTCATGCGATTTTATGATACTTTTCGGGTTTTCTTTTCTCCCACAACATGCATATTATTATATAGGTTATATAGTAATTGTTCCCTTCTTCATTGGCCACCGAAGATCCTATCTTTATTTGCATCCTTTTTAGGATGACCCGGACATTTTTAACCCTCCGTCGGGCGCAACCGGCCTGAGAGGCACAGCTCGGATTTTTTTCGTTCACCCTCCGCTCCTAGCAAGGGTATGAGTATGTACTTCCTAGTAGTCTCTTTTCTTTATCTGACGTTTGGTGTCCCCCTACTTAGTTGATTCGCGTGCTTCGTGGAGTTCAGTTATCGCCACATTGATCTCACAGGCACATTGCGCCTGAATTCGTCACACATATGAAAATTCGTAGTTTTTGTTTTTTTCTTCACAAATGTTTATTTTATTCATTTTATGATTGTATCATGCAATGTTTATCGATATTTGGTAATATATTGATTATTCAGCCTTAACCGAAGGAGTATGAAGACATGGCAGTTGGAATCCCCATCATACTCCAAACGCGGCTGTAAATGTTTCGTCCCATCGATGATGATCGAGAATATTCACCACCTCCTACCCCCAAAAGACGTAAGTGCTCAGCTTGCACCTCCCTAAAAAACCACCTCTATATAATGTGTTAAGGTTTTTAAAATTTAGATATTAGCAAGCTCATTAGGTTGAATTTATTTGAATAGTTCCTTGACGAACGTCGATTAATTAAACTTAAAAATGTCTATGGTGTAAGCCATAGAGTTTTTTCAGTAGTTCGTCTTGGCATGAGAGACCTCTGGCGTACGAAATAGCACAAATTTTCAACAAGATATTCAGGCCTATTCTCTAGGCACGTACGCCTACTTTTTCGCGTATAATACGCGAAAAAGCAGACGTACGCGTATTTTCTTTTTCTCGTATTGGTATTATGGCACGTATGTGAAACGTAACGGTTCGGCGGCCGTAGTGTCCGCGGACGCAGACGTACGCGGTTTTGAGGAATCAGAAGTAGAATGACTTTTTTTTGATAGCACAGCCGTGTATAGGCGTATAGTCATACGCGTATAAGCAGACGTACGCATATAAGCAGGCGTGGTTGAAGAATAAGGCCCATTGTCTATTTCGGAGGTAAAAATATGGTTTTCATTGTGCGGGGATGCATAATTTTGCTCCGTGGTTATGTATTTCGCATGTTTTCTGATGGCAGGCGCCCATATTTTGTTTGCTCAGGCGAAAGGGTAGATAAATTATTTTAAATAGTAAAATTTCCGAATGTTTGGTGATTGTGAAATCGCGTTCGAAGGTTTTGTTTGGATATATGTGCGCCTTTCAGTTTTTTAAAATGTTTTGGAGTGCGCTGGATTCTATGTTTTTACATTATTGTTATTTTGTGTATAATTAGCGCAACACCTACGCATCGCCAAACGTAGTCCGTCCCGACATCTTTTTCGGATAGGATATTAAGGCGACTACCAGTGTCAGCCATCGTTTTGTAGTTCTTAGAATCCTTCCATTGTAGCGGCTACGAAAATAAACGCAGGCAGGAAAACACAATGCATTCCATATTGTTTTTTAAAAGTTGGAATCTTTTTTTTAAAAAAGCTGGAATCTCAAGTCGTCAATGTAATCAGTGCATTATATATGCCAAAGGGAAAATTTTGAATTGTGAGTTTCACTCATACACCCAACACAGCACAATATGCGTCTTGAAAACAATATCACATTGCCAAAAATAAGCTTGACAAAATATCAAAAAATGTGTTTGTATATTTTTTTTTAATTGTTTAATAGATTATAGTCATCCACGAGAAAACTTGAAATGGCAGTATAAAATCTGCCTCAAAAATTGTTACATGCCCTTTATAATCTGGATGACTGATAATATGCCGTCTACATACAATTGCTTGAATATAAATAACCATAATATGGTTATTGTTAGGGCTATTTTTAAATTTTTGTTTTTAAATTTAGCTAATATTAGCATTGTTTTTTGCCACGTATAGTTCTGAAATTTCTCTTTTTTTGTATTGTACATTACTTATTATCGAATATTTATTGTTTTGTAAACTTTTGATTTACATATAAAATGATAATTTTAGTATTTTGTTTTTCCATTA
>JAOPUG010000152.1:29486829-29500153 GCA_027564375.1 Micropterix facetella
TCGGCAACAAACGAACTTCTTCGGGTATGCTCGAGTATGAGAAGCGAGATAGAAGATATTGTGTGCTCTATCGAGCCAAAGCGCTTGACAATTGATTAATTGATGAACCGCCCTTGACTAAAGCGATTTTAGAAGGACGAAGCGACCTCGATCAAAGCGAGCGTTTTTTTAAATGAATGTGAGGCAAGCCCGGCTTTTAGGCTTCTATGGAAGTTCCGCCACTGTCTAGATCTAAGATCATGAAACCATTAAATTTTAAAACATCTTCTCATAAAACTACATAATAAACTGTTACAACATAAATTTGGGGTCCTCCTTGGAATAGATGCTTCCTAGTTAGGAGTGAATCATAGTATTTTTAAATAATTCCTATGTATTTTTTCTTGAATTAAATAAATAAATAAAAATAAATAAACTATTTTCATTTTGAAATTATTACTATTCTTTATAAAAATATTCTTCTGAAATATTGTTATTGTATAACTATAATTTGACGAATATAATTTGTAGGCGTACTTCATGATACGAGTACGACCGCTCAGATGAATATTTTTACAAAGCAGCAATATTTAGTTCAGAGCATTTCATAATATTGTGTGGATACGACATATTAAGTACGTTTATAATCGATAACGGTGATTTTTAAATGTTTTTTTAGTGAACCTCGTTCTCTAACATTTAGATAATTTTAGATTAATGCAGCCTCTGTTTACTATTTTTCATTGAGTTAAAGCTGCGATTTGTTTTCTTAATTGCCCATGTTATCGTATTATGACAAAACTGTGCAAATTGAAAATGGCTGTTTGGAGTAAATGGGATTCTTGGAAAATAAATCATCTATGAACCCTTCTAGGTATAATCCTGTTTTTCATTTTGTTATACAAGATAGCCGGTGAAGTTTCTATCTGATATATTCAAGCATATATATAAAACAGACATCGTATTCTATTACGATAAAACATTATATTACAGATGTGGCCATGACACGACAGCATGGCATAAAGTCACTACAGCAGTGGAAATCAAATTCACCTAAGTTGAATTCAACCAATCACAAGCCGTCGCGCGCAATGTCTTGGCAGCCATTCTTGTCATAATCATATGACGTCAGATGTCGACTTCCCGCAATTAGTCTCAAGATAATGGCTGCAAACTGACCTAAATTGCAATAGTAATAATCATACTCTAGAATGAAAGGTGACATTTAAAAAAATTGAAGACTGTTATCTTGATAGTGAAATATTACAATTAGAGAATGTTCAAACCGTTTGGTAATTACACGCTTCCTACGTCAAATTTCTCTGTGGTTGATATGTATCGACATAGTTAAGGTTTTAATAAAGCAGGCGTTTCATATGTAGGGTTTAACAGTACTTCTGAGGGCATCTTCTTCTTTTAGTCTCCTGGGTGAGGGTACTGATGGTGTATCCACCGCCTGATAGCTCCGGCGTCTGTATAGATTCATTGTACCATCCTAGGTGTCCGGGCTGTGAGACTCACAATGGTCTCGAGGGTTTTCGACCCGCTCGCGGTAGTCCATCATAGAGACGGATTAGTAACCTTAAATTACAGTTGGTCAGGAATCGGATAAGAATCTCGTAAGAGTTTTATATTCAAGTTGGATAAAGCGTGACCCTAGCACAATATATGTCAAGAAGTCTCATTTTCTGCAAAGGGTATCAATCCTTTTTCCGATGATTGTGTGGTGTTTGCTGAGACCTATATGCCCTATCATTAGTTCTCCATCTGTTTGGAGTTCGCTCAGTTTGAGCAATGCTTCAGATATATTTGTGAAAGGCGGGTGTAAAAATGTTTTAGATTATTTCAATCCGGGTGCATCCTCCTAGTATATTTCCTGTTCCTTTCCAGCCACCTTCGGTGGCCAATTTAAGCAGACAGTCTAATATGCCTATGGCTGGTTTTGAATCCAGGATAGGTTTCGAAGAATCTTCCCTGGCCAGGTTCGGGTGCTATACGGATGAGTTGACGAAGGCATAGTCCAACCACGAAAGGCCACAGGCCCGCAATATAATTTGCATTCTCTCATTTATTCGACACTGAATCGCCTCAATATATCCCTACCCTTCTATCCAAATATCATATTTCGATTGGCCCTATTTGACGGCCCGACGGCTCATATCACCGTAAACCCGGGGCCAGCTCCAAATCCAAATTGGTGCTTGGGCCCGGCTGAAATAACGATCAGCGACATCCAGGGTTGTTCATAGACGCGCGTGTCTCCGACGCGACGCGGGGTATTCGCTGCCAAAGTTTCCGGCCATCCGAGTGAAAACAGTTATTGTCGCATAAACGAGCCTGCGAGGCCATATCATCTGCATTTTACGACGCGGCTCGCACGAAAAGGTTGTCTGCCCGCGACGCCCCAGCTTGATAAAGTAATATTTCCGATCGGTGCTGCCAACACGACCTGGTAGATTGAATAAATATTTAAATTTCATCTTTATTTTTAATCACACAACCTTACAGACTTCAACTCTCTTCAACCCTTACAGACACAATTCTCTAATAAATTATTTAAAAACTATTTTAAGAAACTTAATACACTAAGAAAAATACTACAAATCATCTCAAAAAACGACATTCCAAGAACAGTACAAAATATGTATTTTTGAATTAAACATAGAACAACTTGAGATCTTGAAGACTCGGTTGGACGATAGAGCATTTAAAAGCCAAGAGGTCTGTCAGTCTATCATGCCATTCATTTTACAATGGTGAATGAGAATAGCTCTACTAAAGGTAGAGTTGTATGTTGATTACTGTTGATATTCATTGAGTCGCTGGCATACAGATTCGTGTTGTCACTTTCGGTTTGGACGCGTCGAAATGAGAGAGATATTACTCTCGCTTGCCGCTACCTCCCTTCCTTCGAGGCACCCGCTCCGAATGTCACAATACGTACCCACATGCCATTGACTCGACGAATAAGATATACTAGTAGGTAAAAATTTGTCTTTTGAGGTTCAGCCTACATATATAAGTAGGCATTGTATTTACGCTGAATAAATAAAATTTAACTTAAATTTTAACTTGTTTTTAAGTTTTTTCTTAAGCTTGATATTCTGGAAACGCCATTTCCGGTACCGGCCAGGGGTTGGCAGACGGGCCTTTGTACTTTGTGCCCGATGGAAGCGGCGTTCGCCCCCAATAAAATAAAGTGGGGGTTCATTGATTCCGGCCGATGGCGCGCGGCTCCTTCGCAGACGGTGCTTCAGGAACCCGTACATCAGTGCTTTATTGCGCTGGTGAGCCTTTGCTCTTGTCGCCGGTCAGGGACGTCGTCAACGACGTGACGCTACGACGCACAAAGTTCAGTTTTTACGATCTGCCGGGGAAAAGATCTAAAAAAATATTTAGCACATTGTTATCAAGAAATATAAACTTCATAGCATAATGTAGAAATGAATTAATAGAAATAATAAAATAATTTATTGATTTTCCAAATAATAACTTAATTATGTCATTTAATGTAAAAAAAGTATATAATTTACCCAAAGGGCATGACAGCCATATTGTACATCTAAAATCTAATTAGGTATAACATTTCAGATATTTAAGTCAGATAAATTGCAAATTAGCTATCATATCTGAATAAATCAATTATAATTATCTAACAAAGGACTACTCAATATTTATCACTTGAGCTTTTTGTATTTAGCAATATTTTAGAGTAGAAACAGAGGTTATTGTTTTAGTATTTGATAATATTGACAGTGGTAAAACATATCAATTCTTTACATGTATAAAAAGTATTTTATATAAGTATTTTTTTAATACGTTAATTTTCCATATATGTAATATATGAAAGTAACATATTAAATATATGGAGGCAACCTTGTCGAAAATGATTGATGGAAGCGTACTTTTGTTTTTGGCAATAAGAAATCAACTTCCAATGACGATAATCTGGGTCTTGGAAGGGTAGAGAAGTAACCCATGATAGTTAGACCAGACCGATAAGAAGTTTAGATCGGGATTTAGTGCAGATATTACACTCGAAACGTTATTAAGATTAAAACTAATACATAGCTGAAGGTCTTTGGCATATAGGTGGTATTTAGAAGACAGGTTGTCTAAAATCGAGCTTACGAATATGCTAAACAGAAGAGGTGATAACTTTTCTCCTTGGGGAACACCGGCGCTAATCTTCGCCCTACTCGAGAAGTTATTTTCAGTGATACCCGTTCCTTACGATCATGCAAATAAGAACGGAACTAGTCCACAAACGAAGACGATACATTTTAATTTTGTTTGCTAGCTAGGAGCAGGTCCAAGTCAACAGAGTTAAAAGTGCTGCTGAAGTCGAGGAGAATTAAGACAGTCAGGTGGAGATTGTCGATAGCACCGAGAAAATTATCGGTGATCTTTGTAAGTATAGAAGTAGACGCTATGATTTGAGTGGAACCTGACTGCAGGGGATTTTATAGGCTATTTTGAACAACCAACTCATTAAGTTGAGTGGAAACAATCCATTCTAGTAATTTGGAGAGAGTAGGTAGAATCAAAATCGGCCGAAAACTTCGCAAGTCGAGGGGTTATAAGACTTAGGGATAGGAACAATGATGGTTGCTTCCACTCCGCAGGAAAATCAGCCGAGGTAAGAGAGTAGTTCAGGAGATGGGTAATTATTGACAATACCTTATGTCTTGATGTTTAAGAGACAAGAAATATTTATGCCGTCTTTGCCAGTGGCCTTATTTGTTATTGCTCTAAGGAGTTTATCCAATGCTAGAATACGAACCGGGGTAAATCTAAAAGTAGGCTATTTGATTTTCGAGCCCAGTTTAATTTAGTGCATGGTCGATTCTTTTATAGACACATTTAAAAACGGTTCATTAGGACCTTTATCGAAATCGAGTTATCGCATAAATTTTCTAAACTAGTTTCCAGATTCTCCTATCTGAGAAGCATAGTAAGACATTTAAGCCTTTCTATACAACTGATTGCAACGATTTCTCATTTGGCTTAAATTCTCCCAGTTCTCATCGGATGATCTCCGTCTATAGCAATATTTTGCTTTATCCCTCTGTGCCATTGCAGCCCAAGGTGAATAAACCCAAAGAAGATAAATCCAGGGTAATATATCAAAACACGAAAAAGCTCGTAGTCTATCCAAAAGCATAAACGGCAAAAAGTCCTATCTAGAATATCTTACAATAAAGTACTATAATCAAATACAGAAAAAAAGAAAGAGTGATAAGAAATAAAGAATAGATAATATATACACATAAAGTCGAAATTATATCTACCAAACAGAAATTATACTTTGAAGAAATATAACAACAATAAATGAGTTATAAGTTATAATACCGAATTATATACTACATTGAAATAGTGTTAAAATAAAAGTTACATACTTATGTCAAATAGAGATAATAAACGGTTTAATTAAAATTCGATTTAAACTGATTTAAATTGTATAAATATTTTGACAGTAAATAAATATTATCTAGTCCGTTTCTTACCTTTAAGGTTTTTATCGGTATCTTTTTTTATTTTCTGGTGGGTTACTCGTATTGTAGCAGTGTTCTGAAGTAGCAGCTTGCGACCTAATTTTTTGGGGTATGTGTAGTTTTGATTGCATTAAATATGCTTGCTTCTAGAATTGACATAGACATTCATGAACTACAACGACATAAACAGTCGAAATAAAATTCTATAAAAAAAGGTTTGCATAGCTTCCTTTGGTTTAAACCCCTGATATATTTCAATGCCCGTATTTGCAAGATAAATATAGCATTGACAGCATCGGCATAGCACAGGTAAGGTTCCAGAAGCTAGCACTTAAATAGCTTCGATTTTGAGATTAGTTATTATGGATTTTCGAAGACGTTTGCCTATCAATGTGTATCCCTAAGAATTTTGTTGAAGGGGTTCTTTTTAAGGAAAATGAAATCGTTAGCAAATCTTAGTCTTTTTTATTAGTGAAATTTATAATCGCGGTTTGGTTTACTTTAAGAATATTATTAGCGGTTAATCAATCATAATAATTGATAAAATTGTAAAGTAGGTTGATCCAATTTATTTAGAGAGACACTTTCTAATATACAGGCCGTGTCATCAGTAAATTTGATTGTATTGGTATATAACATATTTTGGAATAAGTCATTGGAGTATATATTAGGTATTACCCGTATGGCACCCCGATATTCGTAGCCTTAGATTTCGATTATTATTTTTCTTTGTGGCCATTTATTATTCGAATTTTAACTAACTGCTGTCTATTTATTATGCTGCCTATTATAGATGTCTGCTGTCTATTATAGATGTCTCTTTATATAGCTTATAACTGCTGTCTTATATAGACAATTTATGTATATGTCATTTTAGGTGAATGAGTTCCTCCTCGGAGTCCATAATCAATATGGACTCCTAATAAAGACTCAATTTTTCTAAGAGCAAACTAATATTACCGCTTTCGATTTTAATACAACATTTTAGGCATTTATTTTTACCAAAATCCATATTTATTTCCTAAATTTGTCGAAAACATCTAATTCTATTGAAATTTTCTGCATTATTTACATTAATTTCCTTATAAGGTAGTATAATTTTAGACACTTTATATGACTCGAGAAATATTCATTTGGAAAAACTTCAATTTAACATGTAGGCTAGATGCGGTGCTAAAATATGTTTCAGAGGTTTGATGATGCTTGAAGGTATCTGATCAATAGCGCAAGATTTATATGGCTTATCTACTTTATATTATGACTGGAAGGTAGATAGCCTTTTCAATTTTATTATTTTTGATTTTTTTGTTATATAAGCCGTGTTGATTGATGGTTTTATATGGCCAGCTGTGAAACTACAGTTATTAATTGGTAATCATTTTTTTATCAATTTGGAAATATATTTTCTTTATTTTCCTCCTGTTTAATAACAATATAGTATTACTTCATCTTTTCCCTCAAAAGTTTGAGACTGTTGCCTGGCGAGGACAGTTAGAAAAAGATTTATATTATGGATATTTCCGGGCTCGTTCTTTTTAATGACCCTCCTACGACGAATATAACTTGTTGTTATGGATTTAACTCTATATTTCGGTATCGTAAGAGCTCATTTCGCTGATTTAAAAGCTTTTCTTTTTGATCCAAGCAGGAATAACTTTGATTTGTTTGATGAAAGGAAACAGCGTTAATTTTTTAATAAATAATGACAGGATAGCTCATTACGTAGTACTCGTCTACGATGTAATGCTGTTCGACGCCAAGTACCTATTCAGTTAGTTGGAGTGCGGTACATACCTACTCGTTTTACACGCCCGCCTCCGAACCCTTCTTCACTTTTTGTCCCGAGGCGAGGCGTTTACCCGATGTTGACTTGACAGTTCGAGGCGTCTTTCCCTCTCACTCTCCTGGCGGATAATCCGTAAATTATGCAACGAGGCAGCCGAGTGCGACCGCAGCTCAGGCCTAAATCGCTTTCTATGACGCTCCCAAGATCCGACCGCTTTAATTTTTTACACGACTGATAGGTATATACAGTCAAATGCAGCAGCGACGTGAATATATCAACGAATTTTCAAACTGTTTAGGCTGTAAGGTTTGTGAACTTACAAAATTTTGGGTGTAAAAAGTGAAATAAAGACGCGATTTGTTGTTCGGTTTGTTTAACAAAAATATCGCGAGGCAAAGTGCAAAAATAAGATATTCTAACACGGCATGGGCGGTTTTGCCGGCGCAAGAGGGTCACCTCTTTAGAGAGGCTTTCCTATACATAGCTTGCTATTTTCATCGATTATATATAAATACAGGTGATCAAAAAGGACTGTACGATTTTTCGAGATATAAAAAATGTCAGACACGTAAAGAAAGTGCTTATTCCTAAATTTTAATATTGAATATGACGATATTTAAGGGTGCGATATACATTTTTTTATATATATCTAGAAATTGATAATGAGAAATCGATTAGTGCCTATGTCAATTATTTGTGGTCGTTGGTTATCGAGTTATAATTAAAAAAATGTAGTTATATAGGGACAAATATGAAGCAACTATAGTAAAGCCGCTATCCATTAGAAATTTATAGAAAATATATATCAATGGAAGTAATATCTAAGTAGGTTTACGAAATAATGCATATATTATCATAAATATAATATATCATAAATATGCATATATTATCATAAATCAGCATTATAAATCAGATAAAACGAATTTACCACATAAATTTTGTTACAAACTTAATTCCTTTTATCTTATTTATAATATGAAACAACCGCGATAGTCTTCGATTTGATATCTTCAACAGTTATAAATTTATAAATCTTAAAAAAATAATAATAAATACAACAAAATTGCAAGAATACAGTACCTTTGGCGCGGGTGGTGCAGCGGATACAGCTTGTTGTTTTTAAAATAACCAAAATATAAATGTAAATAAATGTAATCATGTCATTTACTAGAATAAAAGTCCCGTCGTTTACCAGTATAAACTTCACGCTAATATTCTTCAACAAGTAAAGTCTGTTAAAGATCATGTAGTGACTTATTTCCATCGACATATAGATAATATATGTATATAGTCGTAAAGGCAGATCGAATGGGAGACTTGATAGTGCGAATGAGTAAATTATTTACTAATTCGGTAACAGTGAAAACAGTCGATTGGAATATTTCAGCGTAGTATGGCGACCCATTATAAAGTGCATCAACAATGTTCTAAGAAGATACAGCGATCTTTAATAAAATATTTGCTTAGAAATGTCAGAAAAACGAATAAGCAGACTATGCAAATGCGTTAAAAGACGCCAACATGCCATAAGATATGAATGGCACAGCATACTCAGTTTATTTTTTATCTATAATATATTTTGAAATCGATTGGATTGACCGGCACTATTTGACGGACTCGGACTGCTTACTTACCTGCCAAGCACAGTATGAGTCAATTATAACGCTCGATAGTCCCACAAATTGTAGCTGGTACTCAATCAATCCCAGAGTTTTCTTAGTGTTTAATCTTTTAATAAAAAAAAATGTTTCTCTTGTTTCCCAACCTTCACGCAGATTGTCAAAAGATTATTACATGTTACTGCTGACGTAATGAAAGCCGTCGTACAATAATTATTATTAATAAATATATTAACAATAATGCGTTATTAATTTAACAACAAATTGTAATTATATGTTTTATATTGATTTTATTTCTGGTACATATATGCAATGGCTGCATATATGTAATAAAATAGCTTATTGGTATGTATTAATTAAAAGGCATAGCTAGAAACGTTACATATAAAAATGTGTCGATTTGAATAGGCTCCTTTAAAAATACTCAATGTGTGATGTCACCGGTCGGTTCTCGTATTCTGAATTATCAATTAATGGTACTTTATACAGTGTCCGTATATTTTACCTACTGATACAGAACCGCATAGGCCTACTCCTGCTGTATTCCATAAAAAAAAAGTGAAATAAGGTCGATAGACCGATAACTAAAATTCTTCAAAGTTTGATATAAATGAAATATTTTTATCATTTACTTGCAGGTGAGGTAAGAGACCACCAAATTAGGCTAAATCAGTCGTATCAGAGAATGTTTTCTCAAGAAGTAGTTCATTTACCTAACAGCGAATTACTCATTGGCCACAATTATGAACCATTTTATTAGATAAATATATGAATCCATCAATTATGAGATACTTGCCATTTTTTCACACTAGCTACGTTGATTGGCTCCAAATGGTTCCGTGTAGCTTAGCCCTAATGGCCACTTTGTTAACTCGGTCGGCCCTATATATGTAACAACTTTTATCCGGGAGTCTCCACGAAGAGGTACCAATCCGATGAACACACTGTGCGGCTAATCTAGGGACGGAATCTCGAGCGGGACTGAGTGGCTGACGCACTGGTCGGTTTACTAGCCATACTACCTAGTCGGCAGAGACCCGGAGGGGTCTGGGGATGTATTTTCCCTAAGACGCGGGGGTAGATTTTGACGATGTCACCTATCCTTAGAAACGACCTGTTGATCAACCAATCCCGGATGGTAGCCGAGTAATGGACGCATTGGGTCTGTGATATTTTCGAGTTACCGAATACCGCGTTATTACATCAGTAGAGGCCGCGCAAGCGACTTCGAACCTGCAACCAGACGGAAGGTCGGAGAAATCTGGCATCTGGAAGTGAGAGCGCGAGGGCTCCCACTGGGGTTGAAAATTTCCAGTGCCTCGCGGTGAGGAGTTGGACTCTCACGGGCAATGGTATAGTTGGATATGTGATTGGTCGATTAGTCGAATTCATGATTTAGTTTGAAGGTTACCACGTGCTCTTTCCTTTTTTTAGCCCTCCAGGCAGTTGATATGGCTTGGTAAACAGCATTTCCCGTTAACGAAAGTTTAACTACGCGGCGCAAAATATATTGACACTTCGCTACCAATTTTCATATTTTTTTATTGCCGTCATGCGCATGTAAAAGGTTGCTGGCGCTGCTTTTGCAAAAGTCCCACATACCAGAACCTTCACAGTTGGAATTGTTTTATTAAATAGAAAAAACGGATTATCGCTGTAATCTTTCAAAAACAATGTATTCTTTCAAATTTCTATTTTTTACCACAGCACGTGTGAAACGAAATCGGCTCTGCGCATGTCTGGTAATTTTTTGTTTGTTCCTTAGGGGAATATTATAGTCTTTCAAAATCACCCTCATCTTTCCACCTAGTCATTGCTTTTTTTTAAATTGAGCTATTACAGTACTACATTCTTTGTAATTTTTTTTTTTTATAAATTTGGATATTGGCCGCGTAGCAAAAGAGCTAAACATTTCTACCGAAATCCTACCACTGATTTTTATATTGTTGGATAAGGAGCTGGACTCTTACGGGCAGTGACATAGTTGAATATTTGGATATGTATTGTACAAATTCCTTGCAATCATCTCGGGGCGATAAAGTTCGTTGAAACGCTACGCGGTGGAGGGTTCGTCCGTCGCTTAGTCTTATCCAAAGTTAGCCACGTTGAACTTGGATACCATCGGTTTGAGTACGAAACCCAAATAAAAATAAATTTTATTTCAAAGCTATGTTTCTGATGTTTGTTGTTTTTGGGATAATTTTGCCTTTACAATCATCGAAAAGTTGAAAACTCGCTTTTATTCGAATATGAGGCCCTGTGCCGGTATTTTCCATTACAGCTTCTTGCGCTCTGGTATAACAGTTAACGCAAATAAGTGCAGTCAAAAATTGCCCTATCACTGAACTCTTATCCGGGGGCGTCCTCAAAGAGGGAATTAATCTGGAGAAGCCGACGTGCGGATCTGGGGAAAAACCTGGGGCGAACCTGGGCGGTTGATGTACTGCTCGGTTTACTGGCCATACTGCTCAACCGGCCGTATGACAGTAGGAGTAGATGTTGACTTGCGGTCGTCTATCCTTAGAAAAGATCCATTGGCCACTCGATCCCTGGTGAGCTTACTGGGCAAAGGGCGCCTCAGATCCGCAATTATTTCGAGCTACAAATTACTACTCTCATCAGGTAGGGCCCGCGTAAGCGACCCCGAACCCGTGATCAGACGGGAGGATAGAGAAATCCGTCTAAATCTGGTAGTTAGGGGGTGAGGCCCGCTGAGTAGCAATTCACGTGCCTTGTCGTAAGGTGTTGGACTCTTGCGGGCTACGTGAAGTAGTTGGATTTGTGTATTGTATCGTCCGCAAGTCTTTGCGTTTCATCCCATAGGAGAAAAAAGGGTCAATATCGTTATAACTTTCTGTGGTGACGGGTTCGCATCTTGCATTGACACCTCCCAACTATCAAGAACTGCCAAGAACGACGGAGAAGCTCGTAATTAAATAACTGATCCTAGCACACTTCACAGTAAATAGTCACAAAAGTACTGGAGTTCAGACTGAAGATCCTCATCACCCACCGTTCTCGCCAGACCCTTGCTCCAAAAGACATCCAATTTTTTAGATAACTTTTTACAGGCTTTATGAATTGCGGCTCGCGATTGTTAATTTCAAAATAATAATATAATGCGGTTGAAAATATAATTTTTACTTTTACTCAATTTTACTTTATTATTAATGCTTTTAAATCTAATTACTATTAAGTGAATAGTCATAGGAAAGCGCTGTTGAGGCGTCTCGACTATTGTAAAGTTCCGGGATAACATCTAAATGAAAAGAGTGTGGCTCGTCTTTTATAAGGATGTCAACAGTACAGTAGCGTTGCATGTATTTATTGCAGGCAAGCGCTCCTTGAATTGCAAGCGTTATTTATGCAGGTGTTTTATCAAACCGGGTCACGTGGGTTGCATCCTGTCTCAAGAGTGACATTCCGACAAATAATGAAGTCCTTTGTTGTGAGGATGTAGTGACATAATACTATGGTGATGATAATGTCTGCTATTGCGTTAATATATTTAAATTATAAGTGAATCGATACAATCTTAGAACTAAAGCTAATGCGACTGTGCTTATGCAAACTTATAGGTACACCTCCCTGATGTAGTTCAGAGCAATGTTTGACAAATTTCATGTACTTGACATAAGGGAAATAGTCGTTAAACAGCTGCTCGTTTATTTCAATAAACATAAAAAAGACGAAGTAAGCAGCCAGCAAATAAAAAGTAGGTACGAGGACTGGAGAAGGTTTAAATTTTGTGATACCAAGGGTAAGTAAGACTTTCGCATAGAGGCAGGCTTGGTACATTGCACCCCGAACGTCTAATAACCTAGAAGAATCTGCTAAAATATTAGATAATATTGATAATTTCAAAACTAGAATAAATAAATGGTCATTGGAGTTGGGGCGTTATGGAACGGAGAAAGAAATGGCAATTGTGGTTTAATGTCTTCAAAAATATTATACCTATCAAAGATGTCAAGTAGATCTATTATTGCTATTAGTATTTAAATTTTAAATAGGTAGAAAATATATAGTGTGTTTTTTTTATTCGCTATAAAATAAAATTATTTTTTTTCTTATACGTTAAATTAAAATACGTCTTAAATCGCACATTTAGATACAGGCGTAATTGTGGAAGTCATTACAGGAGGGGCCTCCAGTTGCATGGGACTGATATGTGCCAAGTTGCCGCTTTATTTTAATTTATTTGTAATTATTTTTTCCTATTGTAACCAAAACGTAATTATATAACTTGACAGGGGAGAACCCAAGGGTTTGTCAAATTTCGGCCCATATGACAGAAGTCCGCGAATATATTTTTTCTTTTGTTAATTATCGTGATTGTTATTGGTGGTCATTTTTTGGAAAGTGGATGATTATAAAAATACCGTATAACCAAATCTTCGTTTTTACGCTCTCTCAGCGGCGTATTCGAGTAAACGACGTATTTC
>JAOPUG010000152.1:29513650-29530318 GCA_027564375.1 Micropterix facetella
CACTTAAATCATTTATATGACACCCGCTACCAACAGGCCTTGATCGTCGATCAAACCAGTAAACTCTAAGAAATCAACACCATTGTGGGCATTTTCACATACCATGGAAGATCCAGCTTTTAGTCAGCATTCAGCTTCTAGCCAGTATTGAGAAGCCAGCTACCACTTGCCAATATAAGTTTTAGTGACATTTAACCGTTCGGCTGAGATGGTTAACAGCTAAAAATAAACACTAACCGCGGTGCGTAATTGAATCGGTGAGCGCGGACGGTTTTTTTTTCGGACGGAAAAACTCGATTGAGCCGAAATAAGTTTATTTTCTACAACGAGCAGTAACTAAGTATCTTTATAACAAGCATTATGAAAACTTAATAATGTTGATGTTTCGAAATATAGTTTTGAGGACGGCGGTGACGCAGTCATTTTCATTTTTTACAAGAACCTGACTTTATTTCATGGATACATCGATGTAAAATGGAGTAATTATGAAGTAGTAACATTTCAACTTATCTAGGCCACATTGAAAGTTTCTGTATTCTGATAAAGTAAAACACTTATAATGTTTATATTGTGTTTACTGTTTTCGAAGTATCCTCCCTGACACTTTATACACTTTTTCATTCGTTGAAACCATTGGGAAAAGCAGTTGGCTCAGTCTTCTTTAGAGGCTTCTAGGAACGCTATCACCTACGCTTCTGGGGTCGTGAAGCATATATCCCGAAATTTATACTTAATTTTTGGAAACAAAAAAAAAGCAGATTGCAAGGTCTGGACTGTATGGGGGATCCCGGTAAAGCAGTGATACGGGGGAGAAAACTTCGGATGGATGGTTGTTTGATGCGCTAGTCGGTCTGTCGGCTTTTGTACAACAACGAATAGCCAGGGGAATTTGGAAGCGTAATACGACCTAAGAGAGCGGGGACGTTACGAAGGGCGTTCAATAAGTTGTCGGTATAGGTATAGATCTCAAGGCATTAATTAGATTTGTCAATTAATTTTGTAAGCCCTTATAAAAGTAGTTTTCATTTTGGTTGACAAAATGCTCGGTCACAGCCGCTTCAGTGCTTCAACGTTAGCATATCGATTCCCTCGGAGAACTTTTTTCAGGTTTAAGAATAAAAAGTAGTCTGGACTATATGGTGGGTGGACCATGGTTCCTAACGCAGTCGTGTGCGGTAGTCTTTGCAATCTGAGCGCGGTGTGAACTGTGGCATTATCGTGCGCACAAGCAGCACACCGTTGGCCAATTTTCCCCTCCTTTTCTTTAATAGTTGCTCTTAATTGCCATAGAATATTGGCATAGTACGTTTCTGTGGTATTGACATATTTATCCTTTTATAGTAGATCGACAATATCCCCTGATAATCGTAAAAGATGGTGGCCATGACCTTCCCAGCTTAAGAGACGACATTGAATTTCTTGGGATGAGCTGATCCTCTAATATGCCACTACATCGACTCTTGCCTGCTCTCAGGGTTATAATTATGAACCCATATTTCATCTCCAGTGACAATTCTTTCAATTATTGCATCTGGATTGTTTCCATGTGGAACAATGTTTCCAGCTTTAAAAATTGCGAACAGCATTCCACGCGCGCTTGTTTCTGATGCGGCATTAGCACATTCACTGCACCCATCTCGCGGTCACTTTTGACATGAAGTTGGTCATGAATGATGTGTATGGTACCCGTAGAAAGGCCAAGTCTTTCAGATATCGATTTGATCTTCACTCTGTTTTCCAATACAATTTTCTTCATTTTTTCAACAATTTCCTGGGAAGAGGCTTCGACGGACGCGAGGGCCGGCGCGAGGGCTATCTTCGATGTTCTGCCCATCGATATTATCGATAGTTCTGCCTCCCACGTCAACATTCACCCAACCACTTTTGGATAGTAGATAACGAAGGGCCAGATTCTCCGTAAACAGTATCCATTTCCTCTTTAATGCATTTTTGGCGTTTACCTTGTTTGGTTAAGAATTTAATAACAGCGAGATGCTCTAACCTTACTAAAAACCTAAAATCGCTCATATTGGTAGCGTTTATGTTCAACATTAACAAAAAAAAACAAATGAATGTTCATTTTCCATCTTCATTTTATTTTATTGGCTATAAGTGAATGAATATGGCCAGTATTTTACAACAAGAGGTTAGAACCTATCTATAACTAGAACTTATTGACTGCCCTACGAAGATACCTTGATATCTATCCTTAGAAACGACACGTTGGCTACCCGATCTCCAATGGCAAGCCTAGTAAAGAGCGCCTTGTATCCGCGACATATTCCAGTTAGGAGTTGCCGCTTACTTAAGGTAAAAGAACGCACAGGCGACTTCGAACCTGCTACCAGACGGAAGGTCGGAGAAATCTGACCACATCTGGGAGTGATGGCGTGGGGATGCCCCAATGGGCTTAAAATTCCCAGTACCTTGCGGTGAGGAGTTAGACTGACAAGGGCTGAGATCGAACTTGATAAGTGGATCTTCTTCGTCCACAAAGTCCTTGCGTTCGTCTTTGGGCGAGAAAACGATAGAATTCGTTATAACGTCCATGGTCAGCGGATTTGCGCATAGCATGTGACACCGTCCAATGTATGGGGGATGCATCATCAGCTCCACGTTTGAGGTCATCAAAAACGTCATTGTCATCTTATCGGAGTGAGTGGATACATTGTAGTGATTAGGACTAATCTGTTACTTGGACCCTTTCACAAACTTTTTGTAAAACACTGGGGAACAAATATTAACATACCAATAGGTAGTGGTTGTTCTTTGATTTTCAAGTGAAATTGTCGTGTAATGTTCCCGTCTTGCTAAAAAAGAAACAATCGTTATTTTACTAGTGCTTCGACCTTTCTTGACTTTCGTCGGCAAATCCGCTCCACCGATTGATCCTTTCTTTCAGGTCTGTAACAGTACAGCCAGCTTTGTCTCCTGTTACGATATCATGTACTGTAATGATTGCCGTCCGTCGTAGTTTTTATCATTTTATCACACCACTCTGTACGCTGTCGATTTTGAACTTCCGTTAATATAATATGCAGTATCCATGTTGAACAAAGCTTTCGACCTTTCAGTTGTACTTGCAAAATATTTGGCACTTGGCTCATGCCAATATTCAATGTTGTACGAATTTAATGACATATATTTTTTGTCCGATTGAATGAGTTGTCGTACAGTATCAATGTTAGTTTTTGTTACCGCTTTCAACGACCGGCCTTCGAGTGAATCGACTTGGAGATGAATATGTTGAACTCATTATACCCGAAGTACACAGAGCTACGAGACGGGGCTACATCCCCAAACGTTAATTGAAGTCTTTGGAATCTTTCTTGTTGACTTAAATCACAGCGAAAATCGTAAAAATCATACATTAAAAGTTGTCTCGACCTTAATCCATCGTTAGGTCAACACGCAATTTTGAAGATGGCGCCACAAAAAAAAACAAATGATAGACTTAAAAAATAAAATGTATTCTACAGCCAAAGAGTTCCATTTTCAAAAATAGGCATTACTTTTTTAATATCTCTAACGAAGTGACCATTTCCAGAAACTTTCAGTATGGCCCAAGTATTTGCATTGTAAAACAATAGGCAAAAACTAACACAAAACACCTTGTAAATTGACAACAGCAACCGATATATGTACGTCCACCAAGCAATAGTCAAAAGTTCTTGCAACTGTAGAAAAATAAAGTGAAGGATAATATCGTCTATTTGGCGCGGTAATGGTGGCTGCTTTTATTATAAATATTTACCGATCCAACTTAATCAATCCACGGAATAAAATTTCATCTTTATTGCCTTTTTAGTACACGAAGGTGCAGCAACTCTGTATGGAGGGTAGAAATTTACGCGCTTTGTCAGAAAGTCTTATTTTGTGAAACCACTATTTTAATATGCTAATCTTCATAACCTGTTCCGAAAAAAACTTTGGCCAGTGTTAAAAATCGCAATTTCCTGACTTTTCTAAAATAACGACACATGTTGTTTTTTCTGTTTCAAATAAATAAAGCAAATTTCTTCCTTTTACTTGTTGTTTGTCAGTTTCTTTTCGTGTACAGGATTTCTTTAATATGGAAAATGGCTGTGATATAGTACATTGTTTCCATTTTTCTTGGCGTTATCTATATATATAGTTCAATAAAAGCCAAACATTTTGTCACTAAAAAAAAAATCCTTTTATATGGAGTAAGCAGCGCTAGGCGCAAACTCTGATCGGAGTAGGCCGGGGCGAAAAGTGTACCTCGGAGAGCTCCTCAGCTCTACGCTGTATCTTATGCTTCCCGAGGGATTTCAGATATTTAACCAGCTGGCATTGGTATTAAGTTGCTTGCAATATGGTCTACTTTATTACCATAGCAAGATAATCTATCCAGACTGCCACGTGACTCAGACAGAGAAGAATAACCCAAATATTTCGCTTGTTTCAGTGTCTGGCTACCCTTGGATCGGTATATTGGCGGAGCAACGAGGAGAGCGTAGAAGGAGAGCGTCCGCAGAAACCTCCTACTCTTGAAAGCCGCAATGCTGCTGTCATTGAACCAGAAGCGGATTCCGTCAAGGAGTTTGAAGGTAGTAGTTTTGAAAAATGTCAAAGAGGATTGACGAGATCTTGATATTTACTAGGTGATGATTAATATCCGTTATGTACATTAACCCTTCATCTGCGGGTGGCTGTGCTTATGTGAGTCACTTATGGACCATTTTGAAAGTCAGCTGTAGTCGATGGGTTAATAAGAACTTTTTAATTAGACACGGTAGAAAAGATCTGATTTTATTGAAACAGTAAAAGAAAATGATTTTATTGAAAAGTATATGTTTATTTTTCAACATAATCCGCTTAGACTTCAATACACTTTTCGTATCATATCTTCATTGTTTCAATCATATGGAAATTCATTGTTTCAATCGCCAGTTTGGATCAATGCCATCAAAGTAATCGAAAACCGCAATATGGACGAAAATCGTTTGCATTTAAGCTCTTTCTTTGCTTTTAAAATAAGAAAATATTCGCTGGAGACCAAGCATGGAGATTACCGTAAGGGTTGGCCTCTGACGGGCAGTGGTAGATCTTGATACGTAGTTTGTATACGTCCAAAAGTCTCTGCGTTCATATCAGGGTGATATAACGATAAAGTTCCATAAAACATCCTGGGGCGGCGAGTTCGCCAGTAGCTTAGACACTCACCAAAAATTTTCCTTGTCGGGGAGGCTACAGGATAGGAGTTGAACCGGAGATTGGACCGGGTGTCCCAACGCAATAGAGGTTATTCGTGCCCAATCTACACGGCCCCGGTATAAGCGGGAAAAAGGCGCCACGGACCCATGACAAATTTGCCGCTAACAGTATCTATGTAGAGACCGCATAAGTGGAAGAGGCTGCAGACTGGAGGGTGGAGAAATCTGACCAAACCCGATAGACAGAGGGCGAGATGACTTCATTGGCTGGCGTGGGCTAGAGCCCTCCCAGGAACTGGACAATAGATTATCTTCGTTTAAAGTATTTGCGATTCATGCTAGGGGGACAAGATGGCAACGGCCGTTATAGCACCCTGGGATAGCGCGCATGGCCGCAACAACTGACAATCTTCAAATGTGTCCTCTACTTACTTACCATTCTTGATCATTTTATCGCCATTGTTTAAAATCACATCGCGCATTTGAGTACGTGTTTTCACCGCCTTTTAATAAAGCAATCATCAAACACAGTTAGAGTCTAATGTCTAATTACCTACCCACTAACATCAACATTATCTACCCACTTACCTACATCTATCGGTCAGGCTATCAACAGCAATTCATAAGATAATCTTTAAGGTAATTGCGACAATCTAATGATAATTAATAATCACTTGAGATAATATATAAGGTAATCTATAATATATAGGCTAACCATCATCCACGGGAATTTTACATCAAACGACTTTCATAAGTCTTTCTTTTAAATTTTCTTTCTTTCTTTAAGAACGTTCACCTTCTCTAGCAAGTGTTTTTTTTTCTTTTCAGGAAACCCGAAGAACTGCAGCAGCAGACGTCGGTTGATGCATTTAGATTTAACTATAGTTTTAAGTTTGTTTTCCTTAATTCTCATGAGTAAAATTAGGTAACTATAATGACAAGCATAATGCAGATTTATGCCAAAGAATTCCGCGCTAAGTGTGATTTAGATTGATTATATTTTTACACGGGGAATTATTAGATACTAATAAGACAGATATTTAGTTACCTAATGTCTTTTTCTTGCATTGTACATAAGAGGCTAGTCTTTTTTCTATGATACTTTGTAAATAAAATAAACCAGTGCCGCATTCAATAAATGTAGGATTTTGTAAATAAACATAGTACAAAGTTCATCATGTTCTCGCCTTTTTCTTAGATAATTCATGTAAATGTAAAAGTTTTGCAATAAAAAATAGTTTTTCAATTTACAAATTCATCGACTGCCATAGAGTGAAAACTATTTTTTTGCTCCGATTGTATTATTTACTGTGATTGAAATGTAAATACTAGAATGAGGAGTTGTGATTTAATAAAACGGTGTAAATAATATGATTGTGTTTGCCTTTCCTTCCTATTGATTTTATTTTCTTCATACTGTTTTGTACACGGTGCAATGAAAAAGTTTAGACTATCTCGAAATAAAATGTTGAATGAAGGCGAAAAAATGTTACCGTATTAGTTTTCAACACTCCTTTCTCTCACCACACACTTGCGAACCGGTTGTAGAGAATTTGGGATGCCTTGGCAAAATCTTTAACTAGAATGCTGTTCAGAACCGCCGTGATATTTAGCTTTATTGATAAAACAACCTCAAAGCGCTTCCCCTAGCGGTCGGTTTTGAGTTTGGGGCAGAACAGAAAGTCCACAGGGGCTCAATTAGGCGAATATGGCGTATGTTCAAAGACCGAAACCCCTCTTTTGGACAAAAACTGACGCACAAGAAGCTTCAGTCTACGTAGTTCTATAGTTGTTCGAGCGATGGTAACACGTGTATCTTTTTAGAAAATCGCTCCCGTACATTTAATCCAGTGGCCATACTGAAAGTTTCTGGAACGAACATTGATGCTGTACAACTAATTCAATCACATAAAAACATTACATGTCAGCCAATTCGTACAGCATTGGCATGAGCCAAGTGAAAAATATTTTGCACGTACACCTGAAAGTTCGGAAGCTTTGTTCGAGATGGATACCGCATGAGTTAACGGAAGTTCAAAAACGACAGCGTATAGAGTGGTGTAATAAAATGATAAAAAATACGACGGAGGGCAATCATTAGCAGTACATGAGATCATAACAGGAGATGAAAGCTGGATATAGTTACTTTTACGAACCTGAAATAAAGAGTCAATCGGCGGAGTGGGTTGGAGGATTGCGAACCTATGGAGTACCCATTTACGGACAAAAGGTCGAAGCACTGGTAAAATGATGGTTGCTTCTTTTTTTAGCAAGACGGGACATTATCCGACAAACATTAGGGATACACTTCGATATATACGGTACACGGCCCCAGGTGATCGCTTTCCGAGAAGCCATCACCTGTAAGAAGATCTGTAAAAAAGACTGGGCCAATTGCTTTTCCCAATGGTCTCAAATAATTAAAAAGTGTATCTATAAATTGTCAAGAAGAATACTTTGAAAAACAGCAACGTTTACACGACGTGTAATACCTAATTATTATACTTTATATAAACTTTATAGTAAAAAAAACGTAATAAAATCATCGATCGATGAATAAAATAAAATAAAAAAATCAAACGTATATATCTGAGACGTTACAGATAAACTAACCTAATAACTATATATTAAACAAATACTACTGGTGTTGCCACCTTATTCTTATCAGTAACAAGCTGTGTCCGCGGCCCTGCCTGAGTTAGTCTATGTTCGCGTTATAGTTATCAAGATAAATAATAAACATTATCCCATTATTTATTTCCTAATAATATGGACTCTGTAAAATCAATGCAAATATACTAAGAGATTTGTCATATAGCGATAAGAGACCTACATTCCCGATAGATGGCGCTGTGCGCTATCTATCGTGGTCACATATGTTTGTGTTAACATAAAAACTAGTAATTTTAACTATCAGTTAATAAACTGTACTTTTATATGCGTCCTATAGGTATAGTAGTTTGATTAAAAACACTATTGGAGGACGCTTTTGGATTGTACGGGTGAGTACAGTCTCTGTGTGTTGAAATTTTGTTCTGTTTTCTCCTGATGTACGTGCATTGCGCAAAGAATATGTTAGTTAAGGCAAATGATAAATGTCGATGAGCAAAAGATTAGGTAAGTATAGGCGCCACAGAGTTAGTAGTGATCGGTATTGAATTAATTCTGTACATATCTCAAAGAAATTATAGATGACAATTTCACTGGTATTCATTTAAATGACTGCTTATCGAAAATCTTCATTTTAAATTACATTTTTTGGTTTTCTTTTGTAACTGACACGTGATCATGTTACATAGGTTCATATAGCTGGCCGTGCGAAAAACCCGTTTGACCGAAATCAACACCTGCTGCCTTCAATGTTTGTCCAAGGGCGTTGTTGACTGTGTGCCAAGCAAAGTCTAGTGGTAAACTGTAGGCGTTGAAATTTGAAAGAAAAGTTGAACGATACAATGGGTGTCCACGTAATTTGGGCATTTTGTCCATTGCCTCAACCAGACAAATATTACATGTAGTTTTGTAGTTCATCAATCTGCGTGGGGTCCGATTAGCGCATGCTTTCCTATAGAGCGGGGGTATATATGTATGTATATTATATTATTTCTCTTGGTATTAATTTTAATTCATTACAGTACCTAAATATGTCTATCCTTAGAATTAAGCTTGGGTGAGATTCGCCGAGTAAAGGACGCCTCGGATCTACAATTAATTCGGTAAGAATTGACGCTATATTGAGGTAGAGGCCGCACAAGCGACTTCGAACCCGTGACCAGACGGGAGGATAGAGATATCCGTCCAAATCTGGGAGTCAGGGGGCGAGGCTGTCCGTTGGGTGTCTTTTCTGTGCCTTGCCGTAAGGGTTGGCCTCTGACGGGCAGTGGTGAAGCTTAGTACGTAGATCGTCTATGTCCAAAAGTCTGCGTTCATCTCAGGGTGATATAACGATAAAGGTCTTTGAAACATCCTTGGGTGGCGAGTTCACCCGTAGCTTGGACACTCACCAAAAAAAATATTTGATATACAAAGTTAGCTAAATAAATTAGTATGGAGTTCTTAAAAAAAACATTTTTTGGTAAAATATTTTAATTATTTACATGTTAACTACGTTATGTCTTTGATTATAATCAATGGTTATATTTACATGTTAGCTACGGTCTTAACGGTTCCGTGCAGCTCGGACCTGACGGCCGCTTGTATGTTATCTTTGTTCGGCCCAACTCCTATCCTCGAAGAGGGACTTAACCTGGTGAGCCGAAATGCGGATCTGGGGGTAAACATCGGGCGGACTTGGGTGGTTGTTGCACTGGTGAGCTTGCTGGCTATGCAGATCAATCGTCAAATAACAAGGGTAGTCTAGAAATGTACGTCTCCTATGTCAGCGGGGGTAGATATTGACCTAATGTCGTATAACATAATCCATTGGCCATCCGATCATGGGTGAAATTGATGGGCAAAGGACGTCTCTGATCCGCGATAAATTCGAATTACAGGTTACATCAGGTAGATACCGCACAACGGACCTCGAATCCATGACCAGACTGGAGGATGGAGAATCCGTCCGAGTGAGGACTGTCCAACTGGGTGGCACTTCCCAGTGCCTCACTGTAAGGCGTTGGACTCTTACGGGCTTATGTGGCGTAGTTGGATTTGTGGATTGTTATTCGTCCGCAAGTCTTTGCGTCTCATCCCACGGGAGAAAGGACTATCATTATTGTTATAACTTCATGGGGTGACAAGTTCGCTCGTTGTATTGACACCTCCCAACTGTTATGTTATACTTACCGACCTACTTATAAAGTACAATTATTAAGGAATTTGGAATAGCATAAAATGTAAAAAATTGGTATTTCGTATGGTCAGCCTCGATTAAGGCTTGCACTCTTTTCGGCTTTCCCTCGACATATTTGTATTTACGACAGTGGCTTTTGAACTCATGATCATGGTGCCAGACTCTAATGCCTCTATCTAATGCAAAATGATTTTTTCAAATCGGACTGGTAGGTAGTTTAGGAATGCATAATGGACAAACAAACTATCCAACTTTGATAAGTTAACCTCTTTTCAATCATTGCCTTAGTAATCCTGCTTTAAAAAACCTTCGACGCACAGTTCTCGAGCCGGATTCGATGCCAGACTGTTGTTAGATTTGTCTCAGTTTGGTAGAGGTATAAGTGTGTGATTTTGCAGGCTCATGTAAATAAGCTTTTTATGTAATCCAAGGCAATCTCCTACCAGATGAAATCTTTTTCTCTTTCTTTTCGAGGAAACTTTTCCACCAGAGGAAATCTTTTTCAACGGCACATAAGTACCTACCGTTCCTCTTGGCGATATACAATTTCTACTTTTTGGTTCTAATTGTTTTGTATATGACGCTTACTACTTATAAATCATTCATTTTGGCTATTTCTATGTTTCAAGCTTGTATTTCCTTTTCCTTGGACTTATCCTTTCGCTATTCTTTATTACTTTTGAGGTTAGCAGAAGAAGCCCAACAATATTTAGAAATACTGCCAAAAAAGTCTCAAACTAAGCAATTTTAAATATGAAAACCAACGTCCAAATGAATAAAAATTCTCCTAACTCTATCCAGATCCTTTACTCACCAATGAATGTAATTTCTCTTAAATGCCACTTGCCTGATTGTCTTGTCAGAAAATTGCCACCGGTGTTATCTGATGTATGCCATGATCTATGCGAATCATAGGCAACAAATACACTCTTATTAAAGACATTAGACATCCAAATGAGCTCAATATTAACATTAAAATCATGATTTGCCTCAGATTTAAAAGATCATTTTTATTTCTATATAGTAGGTAATAAAAAAAACGTATGTCATCTCTCTAGATCTTGATATATTCAACTTAGAAACTTTGGTATTGGCACTGTTTCTCTGACTTGTCTAACATTTTCTATGACATCTCGGAAACTTTTGAACCGATTTTGATTTGGCATTGCCTATAATCTACATACATATAGGAACAAACCTGATCGATATCAGACCAGTGGTTGACGAGTTATTAACTCTTAGACAGGTAGACGTTTGCATTTTATAATATGTAGAAAATATATTGCCATTCATTTACGTTAAAAACTACTTGTAGCTAAGGAGAAGTTATGGGCTTCACTTCAAAATAAAACTCATTATGTAGGTATTCAGTGGTGATTTTTAATAAACTCAAAATACAACGAATGAATAATAACAAAAATAAGTGTTGAAACTTAAAAAAGAGATAAACAGTAAACCATCCAAAACATAACAAGAAAAATAATACACTTAGAATAATTGTAATTCCGCATTCTCTTAAAGCATTAGAAATACACTGCGTTACAATACCCGCAAAACTAAAAAGGTACAATAAAGGTAAAAAAGAAAAAACAATCATGTGGTGGCGTTTCGACTAGAAGACTAGATACATGAATGTATATTCATTACTATAATCAATGTAGATTCATTACAAAATAATATCAAGAGAAGATCTACGATGAAAACAAAATAATCTAAACAACCACAAAAACATATTAAGACAATATAAAAATTTAGAATGTTTTCATTATCTTTATAAACATGTAAAGCTGTTGATGACTATTATATTAGCAGCCGGTGGTAAATTAATGGCTTGACAGATGGCTAGTATAATATTAGCACATCGTAATAATATTTCCAGACTTAAAAAATAAATTACTCAATTTATAATCATTTTAGCAAAATATAGTGACACTAGACATGTTTCAATATCACTTCTTTTTTGGCATGTGTGTGGCGTTTATGGCAATAGCTTAGTATAGTACAGGCGCCAGCGGTACTTGAGTAAGCAAAATCAAAAGGATGCAGTGCCTAGGGCTTGGCTGAACTTTATTCAAAAGTATTTTAAAGATGAATAAAATAAAATAAAATAAATATACAAAGACATATTTTGAAACCCGCTAGCGCCCGCTCTATTGTAGGTACACAATTAAAGTGCTCTTAATACTGAATGGCAGAGTGGTTTTATTTATCATCCTGTTTAGGAATCCTGTCACGGAGGTATGACAGCACCGTAACAGTGCCTTTCTCGAGAATCGATTGGCGCGGTTGGCGGAAGCAGTTTCCGCTCAGTGAAAGCGAACGGATGTGTGAGAAGTTTCCAAGCTCGGGCGGAACTGACGCAATGTTGTTGTTGCTCAGATCGAGTACAGCAAGGGAGGTAAGTTTTGCGAGTGCATCGGACGAGATGTTGATTTCGGAAATCTGATTTTCGGACGCTAGAAGAATTTCCAGTTTCGTCATATCGTAGACGCCTCGGGGTAACTTTGTAAATCTGTAAGTAATGAAATTAATAGGTAACATTTTGGACATAGGACACGGTGCAATGAGGAAGAGGACAGACTTGCAATCATTAATTGGACCAGAGCTCACATTACCACTGGCGGAGAGGTACACAAGGATTGCCTTGCGGAACAAAACCAAGGAGTGGATAAAGAACAGGTGGGGAAAAAACACACCAGAGACAAGCAAAAAGGGCCATTAGAGAACCCAAACTTTGCTATCGATGTGATAATTATTACGACTTTAATGGCTAATCCTTGAAGTAAAGATGTGGTAGATTTCTGATATCATTCCCATAGATTCCGGAGCCAAGATGTTCTTATTGTTGAAGAAGACCTATTCTTCCGGCTATTTTGCCTTGATTATTATATTCAAAATTGTTACATTTAGGGTAGTTATAAATAAGTTAGTCAGGAATAAACACACTTGAAAGCATGATGTAATACGGCTGCAGGTTAAATATAGGAAAATAAATTTAAATTGAGTGTGGTGCAAAGAAAAATACAAGAGAAGAAAAAAAATAGAAAATGGCTGTTGAATTTGGCAAATTCAACCTGGAGGAAGGGTGCTGTAAGAGCTACATCGAATGGTTCATTTTCGCATTAGAAGCCAACGATATTCAGGATGACAAGCTGAAAAAGCCGAATTTAATGCAGACATAACTTATATGATTTGATATTATCGCTGATTACACCACAGTAGGTGAGTCAAGTTACATTTGACGATATGAAGAATGTGTTAGACAATCATTTTCATCTGCGGCCGGATGAAATCATACAATCTTACAAATTTCACGTGAGAAATTAGGGAGAAGGCGAAAAGGTGAAAGATTTCATGGCAAAAGTTGACAAAGTGTGCTTACTGCAATTTCGTTGACTAGAAAGGACACTCAGAGACAGATTGGTTAGCGAAATTAAAAATAAGGAGATGCAAAAGTCACACATCCTACACATCCCAAGTTGATTTTTAAACAAGTATATGATATCGCTGTGATAATGGAAACATCCGAATCAGGAGTGTTGATGATAAACAACGGCAGCCAGACAAACAACACAACCAGTCATTTATTCAAGCAAATATATGCATTGTGGCAAAGCACATTAGGTAGATTGTCGGTTCCATTTTGCCACATGTAATTTCTGCAAGTATGGATCATATTGAATCAGCATGCTTAACAAAACAGCGAATAAATACAAATCATGTGGATATTGTACAGTCAGTAGATACAGAGGAGTGCACTGAGGATAGATGCAACCACTTAATAAGTAAAAGAGAAGCACCATTTCGAGTAGAGGTTCAAATCAATCAAAAAGTATAATAATGGAAATTGACTCGGGAATAGGATACTCGATGATGAGTGAGAATGTAGTAAACGATGTCTTGAATAATAGTCTAACAAGAATGTATTAATCAGATAACATTAAATTATTATGATTTTTAAAAATATAACAAAGAAATTAAACATTGTTATTGTAATAGGTTCCCGACCGAGTTTAATAGGTCGAGATTGGTTCGAGGAACTGAATATTGAAATACGAAGAATCTATTATTCCAATATCAATATTCTCAATATGAAACCTACCATCGATAGTTATCCGCAAGTATACAATGCCAGGTTAGGACGATACACTACACATGCCGTGAGCATTACTCCAAAATTTGTCAAGAGTGGCCCAGTGCCTTTCGCTTTGCGGGAAAGAGTAGTCGAAGAGATTAATCGTTTGGTAGAATAGGGTGTATTGGAAGCAATAACTTACTCAAAGAGGGCAACACGATTAGTGTCAGTCATAAAAAAATATGGAACAACATGATTGTGCGGAGATTATAGGGCGACAGTAAATAGTGCAATGTAATTGGATACATATCTTTTACCAACGATAAATGAAGCATTTGCAGCATTACAAGGTGGGTGCGTTTTCACTAAACTGGATTTGGAGCAGGCCTACGCACAGGTGGCAGTAGATGAGCCAACCTCATATTTGCAGGCAATCAACACCCCAACAGGGCTATATAGAGTCAAGCGTTTAGCGATCGGAGTAAAATCAAGCCTGGGAATTTTTCAACGTTTAATGTCATCCTTAAATGGTAAAATTACAGGATGATCTCCTTAAAGCGAGTAGAAATGTGAAGGAATATAACCAATGACTCATGGATGTGCTCAATAAATTGAAGGTTGCTGGTTTACGCCTGAATAAGAAGAAATGTAGTTTCATTTCCCTCTATTTCTCGCCCTATTCATTTGCAATTTCCTCTTCGCTTCGTTTCAGTCATTTTCCAATTTTTATTATATTTCACATTTCAAGCGCCATGGGAACTATTCCCACTTGTGAATAGTTTTTTACAAGTTTGAAGACTTTTTTTCACAAATGTAAAAAGTATTTGAGTAACAACTATATTATACGCTGCGCAAATTGAACTGAAGCGCGAACCCATCGGCATTTCATTAATATGAAAGGAAAGCAGTCAATAATATTGGATATCGATAAATCTGAGGTAGCCACATATCCCCACCACGCGAAGCAGGAAGGTGTCATTAGGATATTCATAATATTATTATGGTCAGGCTATATGATAAAACGAATTTACCAGGTGACATGTAGCATCTGACGTTTTGGCGATATTGCAACCGTATTTGTCAAGGGTAGACTAAAATGCTGTCAATTGTCATCCATGGTTCTGCAGGTAGGCGACAAACTGATGCTGTTACTACGCAGATTATAACGGTAGTGGGGCGGGTTCAGCGCGAGTGAATTTTGAGACTCTGCCATGTACACAACATTCACTGTATCATGTGTTACGTCTTTGCGCTCGGCTATGGCCATTGAGAACATTCTAAGAAGAGGGTTCCATGTGTAGAGAGTTTGAAACCGTCATCCCTATTAAAGTTCGGGGTTCTTCTTATATCAATGGCTTCTCGGACAATTTTAATGGCGAACCTGCCGCCTCACCACTGTTTTAATCTGCGTAGTATTAACAGCAGTTTGCAGCCTACCCACAGAACAACGGATGACGATTGACAACACATCAGTCTACCCTGGACAACGGCGGTTGCAATATCGCCGAAACATTTCGTGCTACACACTACACAAGGTAAATTTGTTTTACCTTTTTTACAATGTCAAAAAATCGCGATATCGTTCGATTTCATATAAGAATATTACTGGTAAATTAGCAATAGCGGTAATTACAGCGGTAGTTGTTAATTTTGTTTGATGCATACGTGCATTGGCACATGGAATTCCTTGTCAGTTTTAAAATGGCAGATGTCGAAAAAAAGTTCATGAAGTAATCGATAATGCCACATGGGAAGATTGGACTAAGTGCATCAGATATGCGGAGAGAGACTACAGGAAGAAGACTACCAAAATATTAATTCGCGAGATACTGCAAGCTATTTATAATAAGAAGATAGCGACAGCAATACTGATAAGGAATCAGAATGAACATACGATCAATGTGACCGATGACTTTCGCTAAGAAGGTACCAGTAGGAGCGAAAGAAACTCGCTATTTTGACTCATTTGATTTCAGTTTGAAATATCAGAAATTCAATGTGATTTAACATAGCGTAAAATAGATAAATGTAAAATCTTTTACCTCCCAAGATTACCGTTAATCGATTAATTCTGTATGATTTAATAATTTTGTATTTTTATATATATTTAACTTATTTAAAAGAAATTTCTTGATTTTTAAAAATAAATATATTTATATTTATTTGCAATTTTGCAAATTCTTGCAATTTTTACCCAAAAATCGTGCTCACTCTATAGGTTAAATGTGCTTAAGGTGATCGTATTTGTATATGTTCTTATGAGATACAAATCTCATAAGAACATATACAAATGCGCCGAACGAAGACAGCTTGGCGTATTTGTATGAGAAAGTTTATAGAAACGAGCTGTAGAAAATATTTTTTTAAAATACACTAATATTTTATTTGGAAAAAATATCGATGGTACCTACTATAATTTTAATGTATATAGTGTATGTAAAAAATACCAAAATAAAAACAAACATGCAATAATAAGTAATATTTAATTGTGAATAATTAAATTATATAATAATTTATTTTTCAAGTAAAACTAAATTTAAAAAAAAATACGATAGGTATATACTTTAGAACTGTTGTTAAAATGCCTAACATTTTTTTTCATCTTTTTGGTCCTGCCGTTTAGTGTG
>JAOPUG010000152.1:29530418-29541867 GCA_027564375.1 Micropterix facetella
TTCAAAAAATACTCTAAAATGAAAATTGACCATATAGATCTCAGATTATTTTTTACTCAATTTTCCAATCCTTTTTTGAAACATCTGAAATAGCTATTTACTTCAGAAAGGTACTGCAAGATGTGATATTTTTTTTCAGTTAGCTCTAACATTATCAGTTAATTCACTACAATGGTTCAAACACACTCTTGCCATAAGCGCTGAGTATGAGCATGAGATCCATCGGACGACATACTCACAAACGCACATGTCGAATCTAGAAATGAGACCAGTGAATTTGTAACTACATGGGCTTGTACTTGTGAACTTGTAACTTTGTGACTTGTTAATTTTGTGAAACGGGGCCCTGGTCATAGAAGATTCACATTATTATGGTCATCAGTTGTCAAGTAGATTAATAAAAAGATGATTAATTTGAATATAATGACAGCTTACCTGTTAGATGAAATGACAAGCTCCCTCATATTTTTCAATCTACCCCAATCAAGTGGTAAATCGTCGATTCGGTTTTTGCTCAAGTCGATGTACTGCAGTTTGGTACACTCAGACAATTCATCAGGGACGGTCATCAGTTGATTTGAGCATAGAACCAATTGAGTCAACGATTCCGAAACTCTCGTGATCGCTAAGGGCGTTTCGCGAAGTTTGTTTCTGCCTAGATCAATAATGTGAACGCCTTCACCGGCCGCTATACTGAACAGTTCTTCGGGAACGGTGCTTAAGTCTCGCGCTGATAGATTGAGGGACTGCGTTTTTGATAGATCAAACCTGTGTAGATATAAGTATAAGGTAAGTGTGTATCTAATGGGAAGTGTGGATCTAGAAGTATAAATAAGATATGGCTACCAATACTCGAGAACTAAATAACTAACCCCATTACAGTGATATCTCATAGCATGTGGTTTCTCGAATCTTCGTTTTCCCGCATGTAGTAATAATATTTATAATGTTGATAATAATAATATTATTATGGGCCTGATTCGTTATCGCTTCTCGGAATGCTATCGCCGCTGCTTCTAGGGTGATGAACCATATACCTCAAAATTTATCCATAATTTTGGGAGACAAAAAAATGCAGAGTGCAAGGTCTGGACTTAATGGGAGATGCGTCATTAGTTCCACAATTGAGATCTTTAAAAATGCCTTAGCAGAGTGTGCGATGGAGGACTACTCTGCTGCGAGGACGCTTTTCATGACCTTTTTCCAAAACACTGGGCAAGTAAATTTTTTTTTGTATGTCACCTGATACAGGGGCGAACCCGTCCACCCCGGAGCGTTTTAGAGAACTTTATCGCTATATCACCTCGAGGCGAAACAGAGAGACTTAGGGACGTAGACAATCTACTTACCAAGCTCCACCTCAGCCCGTAAGAGTCCAACTCCTACCGTGAGGCACTGAAATTTTCAAGTGCAGTGTGGTTTTCAATTCGCGCCCTTACTCCCAGATGCGATGAGATTTCTCCAACGTTTGAAGATGGAAGTATGGTTGCGGGTTCGAAGTCACTTGCACGATCCCCTAGCAAGCAAGCAAATGTCAGCATACCAATCTGCAGTGACTGGTTTTTGGTTTTCAAGTGAAGTTGTCGTGTAATGCCTCATCTTGCTTAAAAACGAAGCAGCCATCATTTTACCCGTGTTTCAACCTTTCTTGACTTTCATTAGCAAATCTTCCAAAGAAAATACCCAATCCGCCGATTGACTCTTTCTTTCAGGTTAGTAACAGTACAACCAGCTTTCGTTTCCTGTTAAGATATCATATACTGCTAATGATTGCCCTCCGTCGTATTTTTTTATCATATTATCACACCACTCTACTTTCTGTAGTTTTTGAACTTCCGTTAACTCATGCAGTATCCATCTCGAACAAAGCTTCCAAACTTTCAGGTGTTACGTGCAAAACATTTTGTACTTGGCTCATGTCAATGTTTAATGTGGAACGAATTTGCTGACAAGTATTTTTTTTATCCGATTGAATTAGTTGTCGTACAGTATCAATGTTACTTCTCTGTTACCGCTGTCGCCGGCCGGCCTTCGCGTGAATAGTCTTGACGATGAATACGTCCATGTTTAAATTCATTATATCAGAAGTATACAGAGCTACGAGGTGGATCTTCATCACCAAATGCTAATTGAAGTCTTTGGCAACTTTCTTGTTAATTAAACCAGTGAAAAATGGTAAAAAATCATATATCAATAATTTTCTCGACTTAAATCCATCGTTAGGTAAGCACACAATATTTGAGATGGCGCCACATAGAAAAAACAAATAACAGACGAAAAAAAATGTATTCTACAGCCAAATAGTTCGTTTTTCAAAAATAATAATTACTTTTTAACATCTTTAATGCAAGTCGCCAGACAACATGGCCAGATAATCTGCTTGATAACATCGACAACGAATTGCTAGAAATACCTGCCGATTTGTACACTTAGACTCCTAATGGTTCCATGTCGCTTGGGCTATAATTGCCGCTTGTGATCTGGTCGGCTCAACTTGCAGGGCAGCTCCTATCCAGGAGCCTCCTAAGCAAATCTGGGGACAGACCCTCAGGCGGAGCTCGACGGCTGACGTACGGGGCGGGCATACTGGCCATGTTGTCAATCGACTAAGACCCAGAGGGGGCCGGGAACGTATTTTCCCTAAGTCGCGGGGGTAAACGTCGACCTGTAGTCTAACCTAACCTAACCTACTCTTAGAAATGACCTAATGGCCACCCAATCTTGGGTTGCAGTCCGAGTAAAGGATACCACGGGTCTGCAATATTTCCAAGTTACACAATGCCATATTATTACGATTGGTAGAGTTGCACAAGCGAGTTCGAGCCCAAAACCAAACAAGTGAATGGAGAAATCTGTTTAATTTTGGGAGCGAGGGCACGAGGGCCCCACTGGTTTTGAAAATTCCTAGTGCCTCATGGTAATGACTCGGACTCGGCTATTAATGATGTTGGGTACATGGATTGTTTGTCAAAAAAATTCTGCTTTCATCTTGGGGCGATATAACGATAAAGTTCATTGAAATGCCTCAGGGTGATGGGTTTGCCCAAGTATGAATCTTAAACCTGACCTTGTACACTAAAATTGGCTGCGTGAAAGGGGCTATTTGAAATATAGCAAGCAAAATAATTACTATGGAGACAGAACACTAATATATTGTTCCACAATTAATAAATCACTTATCAGTAAAATTAGACCATTCGATTTGCAAATTTTTACTCAAAAAAATGTTGAAATCTAAATATTAAACAATTTACATAATAACTTATCCAGGAAAACAATGAGGTTTGGGGTGTGTCAAAGCTATGGGCGAACCCACCACCCCAGGATGTTTTAAAAGTTCTCATTCTATCACCCTTAGGTAAACGCAGAGACTTTAAGACAACACAATCCACAGTCAAGATACGCCGGCAACCCGTCAGAGTCCAACACCTTACGGTGAGACACTGGAATTTGCTGCCCAGCGGTCAGCCTCACCCCCTGATGGATTTAAATGGATTTCTCTATCCTCTCATCTGGTCACGATTTCGAAATCGATTGCGCAGCCTCTACCTGATGTAATGTATGGGGTAGTTCGTGTCTCTGAAATATCGCAGATCTGTAGTATTCTGTCCTCGGCGTAGATCGGGAGGATAGGTGACATCAGGTGAACATCTACCTCCGCTTCTTAGGAAATATACATTCCCAGACTCCCCCGGGTATACGCTGGAGTTGTGGGCCGATCTTACGTTCAAATGATCTGCCAGTCATCCGGCAAACAGCCCTGATCTGCTCGAAGTGTTCCCCGGATACTCACTTCCGCTCCCAGCTGTCGGCGACTGCAGGATACAGCCGAAGGCAGTGGTCACGATGGCACTGACGGGGTAAGTCCTTCTTCGAGGAGGCTCCCGAATGGGGGTTAAACCGTGACTTAGGCCGACTAAAGATCACATGAAATTGGCCATTACCAACCCAAGCTGCACGGAACCGCAAGGATCCAAATCGATGAGGTGTTACTTCGGCTCTAGTCTCAAATGAAATCCAGGAGGACGAAGCCAACCCTCTACAAGGCACTCATCAGACCAGTCTTAACTTACGCTTCAGAAACATGGCCTTTTACCAAAGCAGATGAAAATGAAATGAATCTTCGATGCAGTGCAGGAAAAAACGAACAAAAAAACTGTAAGCATGTACAATGATATGTATCTTGTATGATTCATGAAAATCGGAAGGCTCAGGTTAACAGGGCATGTGCAATGGATGGAAAACGAACCATTTAAATGCATACTTTGTGGAAAAGCCGAAAGACATCGTTAAGTCGGATGACCACAACTGTTATGACTTCATTCCGAGGTTAAAGACCTAAAAGCACTTGAAGGGAACAACTAGAAAACCAACGCCTAGGTAGCGCTAATGATGATGATTTTATTATGTAGTAGATAATTATGCTTACTTGTCAGGCCATGATACAAACGACTCCTCTTTTGTTTCGGCCTCGTCAACTTTATTTCTTAGGAATTTTAATAGTCGCTCAGTTCCACCTTGTAAAATATCATGTCGCATAGTTTTCAAGCTGTTTCCTTGGAGTTTAAGACTTTGCATGTGCGCTAAAAGTCCCATATTTGATGGCATTCTACAAAATACAATGTTTATCATAGATTTGACATTTAAAATAATAAAGGGCTTAAATGAATCGCTAACTGCAGAAAGGGAGGTTGTCACTTGTCGAAATGTCTTTTAGTTTTTAAATTGCTCTTCTTTCTAAATGACACAAGATTACTGTAAATAAGAGATCGCTTTGGTATCAGTATCCCCGACATTTTCAATTGCAGCTGTAATACTTTACCGTACAAAGGTAACAATTTCATAGATCAATTCAATAGTGACTTTTTGCAGCATCATGAAGGCACCTCTTACTATCCCAATCGGTGATTGTATAATAAAGCTTTAAAATTGATATTGATGAATAATACAAGTAGATACAAGTAAAATAATATAATTCATACATTGTATGCAGAACTATAACTGCAAGAATTACTACAAAAAGATCACAATTCATTCACATTTACGTAAAAGATAACACTATGTGTTTACTGTAAAAACGTAGCATTTTTATATCAATAATTACTTGCTACTTCTTATCTATTAACATGATCCAAAATTAAGCTAGGGTAAATGAAACAACAATGTAATCTGTAGTAAGTAGTAAGATTTTTTACTAATAGGGTTACCTAAGAATAATTTCCAGTACACTGTTTTTTGTGTCACCCTAAAATATAAAAATAGCCAATCAGATCAGTCCCTTTCTGCAGTTAACGATTGAGATATTTTAAAATAAAATAATAAAATGTCATACGCAGAAAGATTATTATTGGTTAAATCGAATCGTATCAATCGCTGAAGCAGAGAAATATTATCAGGGAGCTTTGCGATTTGATTGCTGGCGAAGTTCAGTACTTTTAACTGTTGGAGGTTTTCACAAAAATCTTCGGTGATTTCCTACAAAAACAAAGTACAAAAATAATTGTAAACGCATTGAAAAGAAATCAAAATTGAGAGAGAAAATCAATAGCTGGATCATACTTTTCTGGCTTTTAATTGCTTATATGGTAGAGATTATTTATTTTGGGATTTAGAACTTCATTATACAGGGGTTCAGCAGGGAAGTGTGGCATTTTTGGGATGGTTGTAACAATGTGGTTAGGGGAGGAGGGAGGGTGGGAAGAGAACTAAAGCATGCGTAATTTATTTATTTATTTATCCGTACAACCAATCGATAGGGATTCTTACAATTTTATTAGTCAAATCATTCCGAGTCTATACATTCAATTAAGCATTACATCGATACTTATTATAAATATATAGATAGTTTACATAATTATAAAGAAACATAATTATATAGAAATATAAACTTCACAATAAACAGTAGAAACAAACAAACAAACCAGTTACGGGTTAAAAACAGTAAAAAATAAATGTATAAAAAATAACTGTGTTAATTAGCTGAAAGTAATCACTGTAGAATACGATAAAATTCTTACTAATAAGGAATTGTGTGCCATGTGAATTTCTGTCAAAGCTGTGCATCCGTAGAAGCTCGGTAATTCTTTAATCTTATTATCATTGGCTTGTAAAATGTCCATTCGACGCAGCTCTCCCATCGGTGGCAAGCTTTCGAGTTCGTTATTTTGCACATTCATTTTTCTCAGCTCTAAAATAGTAAATTCAACAAAAATTATCGTATGAGAAAAACGGAAATATCCGAACGGCAAAAGCATAAGCCCACACCAAATCCCAACAGCAAAATTAGAAACTTAAACAAACCTCGTATATTGACAATATCAGGTGGTAATTCTGTTAGTTGGTTATGAGAAAGATTTATTTCGACAAGTCGCACCAGATAACCCATACCAGGAGGCAATATTTTTAAAGAATTATTAGATAAATCCTAGTAAAATAAATAAATAAATTAATTTTATTATAAAGGCGAAGTAGTAATAATCATCATACATACATTAGAGCCCTTTTATTTTATAGTGAAATCAATCGATGTATAAATAAATTAAAAGAGCTCTTTTGCATATTTTTACAAATACACTACAGTCCCATTTAACCGACTTTCCAGATCAACCGAATCACCGAAATACTTTCCGTAACATTCGCCCGGCGAAACAGCCACTGCAAAACATGCAAAGAAACATATCAAGTTGCAAAGAAATGTTCTTCGCATATGAAGCAAACGAAAATATCACATGTTTTTACTTCCTCGATTTAGTTTTGTATTCTTCGACTTAGTTATGATTGTAATAGGCCTATCTGATCTGGGATACCAAAATCGTACATATTTTTTGGTTTAACCAAATTTTCATTTAACCAAAGCCTTATCGGTCCTATGAAATTCAGTTAAATGGGACTGTAGTGTAAAAATATAATGTAAATAAGTTAGACTGAAATAAAAATAATATTTTAGCCAGAAATTACTATATTATATACTAATGTTCCTTTGACAAAATATATGTATGTACATTAAGTAATATAAAGCAAATCACCAGATATGTAAGCATTACTAGATCCCCAAATTGAGCATCAATACTTTGAAGAGCGTTGTGCGAGATATTGAGGTATCTCAGCTCAATCAATTTGTAAAATTCGTCTGGTAAGGCGGTTATCTTGTTATGGCTAAGATTTAGCTTTGTCAATATGGACAGCATCCCAATTTCCGCCGGTAAGGTTTCTAAAGCATTGTCCTGCAACTGAACAAGAAATATCCCAAAATCGTTCATAAGCGACGCACACAACTTTACCAACAGACACCAAAATAAATCAACTGGAAAGAAACATTTACGTCATTCGAGTGGTTCTATTTAATCTTCAAGCGTGGCATTTTGTAACATACGACATAACGCGTTGTCATGGATATTACGGATTTTTTAGTTTCACCACGGATTTTTTAGTTTGTACTTACTGAAAGTTAGAAAGCAGATCCCCTACTCTAGGTAAGGGATCTGCTTTCGTTTGTGTGTCTAGTTAGTGCAGTAGAGGGGATCAGATTTAATTTTTCATCGCTAGTAATAATGGATGTTTTGCATTCATGGATGCACGCAGCTATAGATGTGTTTTTTTTTTTTGTAAACTTTCGATAAAGTCGATAAAAACTTCCAAATTATTCGCCTGGAATGCCGAATTGGAATCGGACACTTCTACAGGTATATATGTTATCCCTGCCCAAAAAGGCAGATTTATGGTTTTTAAAATCAACTAGTCATTTCATACATTCTTGCTTTTTCAATATTAATAAAAAAAATAGGAAAAGTAGTGATATATATTGGCAACTTTAGCCCATCTCGTGATTGGTAATCCCTGACTTGATGGCCAAAATGGCTTAAAACATATTCCAATGAGTTTCTCATCACCACGATTCCAAAAATACCCATATATTCTATACTTGGTCTAACTATTGGTCAGATCCCCCTCCAGGCCAAGTCAACCAGGATGCACCTGCAGCTGCACCTGCGGGACTCAGATCGAATTTGCTGCCACCTGGTGGTGCTTAGGGTCACTCAGGGAGGCTGCATACCAAATTTGGTTAAAATCCAGCCACGGGAAGTCTTCAGACATACGGACAAACAAATGCACAGCATGCATCAGACTATATGGCCCGTCCTATATAAGTAATACTATGGACGGGCCAAAAATCACTAAAATGTAATAATATTATCTCCACGTTGTGTTCATTAAAACAAAAATAAATTAAAATAATATTTAATATAGCATTATGGCTGTTTGCCTGAAATGTGATAAATCTGTGCCAAAAACGGATGAAAACATTTCCTGCTATGGCTGTGATTTTTTTTTAAGAGCTTCAAAGCGGTAGGCGAGGGCAGAAACCCTGACCACCGCCCGGGTAGTTATAGCACCTATGGTTGTCTTGTCTACCCGGGATGTCATGCAACGACAATCCCGCGCCTACCAGAAGGGTAAACGCGCGGGAGGTGAGCGCAGAGACCACCCCCTCCGTACCGCCCCGAAATACCCATTTATTGACTAAAATATAAATGTAAATACATTATAAATATTAATCCTAGGTCTTATAATAACACATAGAGGTATATCCAAATAACAAAGTAGATTTAAAAGAAGACAAAAAAACAGTTTATTTACAATAATGCAAATGCAGATGTGGAATGCAACCAGGTGAGGGATGTGTACAGAATTAAGGGTCACGGGGCGGCCTTGAAGTACCTTGCGCAACCTCTACCTATCGTAATAACGCGGTATGCCGTAACTCGGAAATATCGCCGATCAGTGCTGCCCTTTTCTCGATTTACGACCCGAGATCGGGTGGCTAACAGATGGTTTCTAAGGATAGGCGATGACAGGTCGAAACCTACCCCGCATCTTAACAAGCATTATTCTCTAGACTATTCGTCAAATGAGCAAGGCCGGTAAACTGACAAATACATAAACCGTACAGGGACGCCTGAGGTGTTACCCCGGATCTGACCACATAGTGGATTCACCGGTTTAGTCTCTCTTCGAGGATGCTACCAGTGGGAGTTTAGCTGTGAGTCGGGTCGACAAATTGGCCATATAACCCGAGCTGCACGTCCCCATTAGGCGCCAGGCTCTCAGATCAGAGAAATGTAGAGTTGTAAATCACTCACCCATAATTACTGAAAAACCGGACGAAGCACCTCCCGAAGAACATCATGAATTCGTTGGCCGTGGGTTGAAGACTCTCGGCGGAAGCCTTTCTGGCAGATTTCGTGGACTTGGCGAAGATAAAGACGCCGTCTCCGCTGCCTTTCCTCGGTGACCAGTGCTTGAAACCCTCGAGCCTAGCCACTGCTGGTACTTTGGCGTTGGGGCTGTCTTCCGATGGCAGCCGCATCACGAGACGAGCTAACGCTGACGCTATGCGGGGTATCAGCGAATCCGAGTATATCTGGAGAATGTTTACACACTGACAATATTAAGATAATTATTAAGGTTCAGTGACTATCAAGAGGTTGATATTAGCATTCTTGCGAATGATTCTGCTACATTATTTTACGGATAAGTTAGCCAAAGATCCAAAGTACAAGATGTAAACTAACATTTATACCACGATATGTTCTATGTAGTGTGATATCATGAATAAAATTCAATAAAATGCCCAAAGAGCTTTTCCCGTTAGGATTATAATATTCGCTATAGATATATAAAATGAAAAATCTTTCGTTAATCTCAGAGTCAAGACGCCGATCACTCGAAACAAATTAAAAACCCTTCTTAAGATTACTATTGCTTCCATCCCCCGAGGGGGCAAGTCTTCAAGATAATCGTGCGAGATTTTGTTACTATGCACGATGACTCGAGTAAACTACTTTCCATTTTTTAAAAATCTTTCGTCAATCGATCGTTATGGCCAATGCGCAGAGCCCAGTTAATTTTGGGCCTGTACGACTTCGGTTTTCTTATTGGCCCGTCCGTAGTATTATGTAGGACGAGCCATATAAGACTGAAGCGTGCTGGGCATACGTCCGTTTGTCCGTCCGAAGACTTCCCGTGGCCCGATCTTAACCAAATTTGGTATGCAACATCCCTGGGTGACCATAAGCACCATCAGGTTCAAACTCGATTGGAGTCCCACAGGTGCTGCTGCAGGTGAATCCTGGTTTACATGGCCTGGTGGAGGACCTTTCCAATAGGTAGAACAAGCATAGCGTATATGGGTATTTTTGGAATCGTGGTGGCGAGAAAAAACTTGTTGGAATAGGTTTTAAGCCCCTGTGGATAGGTCAGGGGTTACCAATCAAGGGATGGGCCAAAGTTGCCAATATATATCGCTACTTTTCCTGTTATTTCAAGTCAGTAAAGTTTGCAGCTGTCGCGGCTCTCTGCCAATAGCAAATGAAATGTATTAAGAGACTATGCGCGTGTCTCCGTCGGTCTCTTTAATTGTATTTCGAACCTATTTTAAATATAACTATTAAAATTTTCCACGTCGCTTAACTATGCCCAAACTTTCTTGTAAGTGATTGAATTTCAGCCGATAGATGGCAATCGAAAATTCTTTTACTTCCAAAAAACAAGAAAAAATCAGGTGGGACTTCATTACAAATTCATACGGGTTCGACAGCTTGATAGCTTATACATAAGTAGCGTCGGCAAATTCCAATTTCCACTCTTTCGCGGATATGAGCGCCAGATCACCACGTACTAACTAGTATTTATTTGCTCTGATGATAAGCCGCTGAGCGAATTAACAAAAGGAAAATTATATTGGTGGACTCCTGCCAGATATATGGGCCGAAGTTTGACAAACCATTGGGTGTTACTCCTGTCAAGTTTTTTATTACTGAAATTGGGTAAAAAATCACTTTGTTGATTTTTTTAAGGAGTGGAATACATATTTTTGCATTTTACTGAAAAACTAATGCATTTTGATAGATATTCAACTCTTAGATGATTCAATACCTTAGTCCCATATTACAGTAGGTCGCCAGGGGGCGCAACCAGCTGCGCCACCATTGACGCTGCTCTTCATTGGGCATTGATTGTTATGGAGCCTATTAGATTAGGGCAATTGAGGTTGTCAACTGCTACGGGCGAACCCATTAACCCCGGAGAGTTTCAACGATATATTCGCTATATCACCCCGGAGTGAAACACAGAGATTTGGGACGAAGACAAATTTATCTACCAAGCTCCACCACGGCCCGTAAGAGATCAAATCCTTACCGCGAGGCGCTAGGAATTTTCAAACCCAGTGTGGCGTCCACCCCGCCCTTACTACCAGATACGAACAGATTTTTCCGATCCCCTTCGCAGGTCTGGTCGCAAGTTCGGGGCCACAATGGCTCCGTGGAGCTTGGGCTATAATGGCCGTTATGTTTTGGTTGGCCCAGCTTGCTGAGCAGCTCCTATTCAGGAGCCTCCCCGAAGAGGGACCAACCCGGTGAACCCGCTGTGCGGCTGACCCGGGGACGGG
>JAOPUG010000152.1:29541967-29554112 GCA_027564375.1 Micropterix facetella
AACGTTATTTATGCTGTTTGATGCTTTACGAGTAACATAAAAAAATCTGCTATTGTTGCTGCAAAAAACATTTGTGATGTTTGTGAAGATAAGTGAGTGTCCAGCCTTGTCAGAAATGGTTTAAAACATTCAAAGCTGGAAAATGAACATCGATCTGGTAGACCCGTTAAATTGGATGTTGAAGTGTTAGCACAAGAAATCGAGTCGAACCCAGAAATGACCATTCAAGAATTATCTGGCAGACTTCAATATTCCTGGTCAACAGCACAAGAGCATTTGAAAAAATCGGTAAGTTCTGGGAGAAGGTGTATTGGTACCCCACAATCTTACCGAAGAAAACAGAATGGTATGGGTAAACACTTGTACAGCAATGAAGATTAGAGTCTCCACTTAACCTTTTCTCAAACGAAGTTATGGGAGAAGAAAATAGGATCATGTATAACAGAAAGCGTAAGGAGCAATAGTTATTACCAAATGAGAAAGCCAAGCCAACTCCTAAGCCAAATTTGACCATATGAAAGGTATTGCTATGTGTTTGGTGGGATTTTAAAGGAACAATTCACTATTTGTTAAACCCATGAGAAACCACTGCTGCTGATATCTATTGTGAGCATCTAGATTGATTAAATCAAACCATAATCAGAAAGCGGCCAAATACAGCAAGTATAGAGAGAGTTGTACTCCAACACGACAATGTAGAGTCACATGCTGCCAAGAAAAACGTGAAAAAAAATCCGAGCTTGATTGGGAAGTTCTACCAAATCCTCCCTACTTCCCAGACATCGCACCCTCTGATTACCATTTATTTCGATCATTGGAACATTTCTTGAGGAATAAAGTGTAAAAATAAAGTGCAAACCATGTAAAAATTACACTTGAAGAATTTTTTTTCCATGGATAATCATGATTTTTATAAAATCTTCATCTCTTTCTTCCAGGTGGCAATAAGTAATAGATAACAAGGGAAACTATATAACTAAATAAAGTTGTTTTTTCTTCTATATATTTTTTTCTGTTTCACATAAATAAAAAATGAACGAACTTTCCGGTACGCCTTATATATAATGCCAATACAAATTATTATGGACTAAAAATCAAAGGATCTTCAAACTTAGCATATAGTTAGATCAAGGCATTGTACAGATTGCTGATTGAGCAGTAAGTAAAGTAAATACAAACAGAGCAGCAATGGAATTCACCGACCGGAGCAGGGCCCATCATAATATTACTGTTACTTTTCCGGGGTTTGAGCGGTGGACCCCGGAATAACGACCGGCTATGGTAGGTTTAGGGCAGCTGTCTTGCTACATGTGAGCATACACCTTATCGCCCATTCACTCCCCCCTTCGAAGCCATAGAATTTGATGTGGAAATTGCAGTTTTAGATATTTTTTCTAGGAAGGAGTTAATTATTTTCCCAGAGCGACTGAGATCCTTTAAAAGGTGAAACAGAGATATGGTTGGGCAGCGAAGTGCGCCAGCATCCACAGCATGTAGGTGAACAGTGAAGCCATTCCAGGTGATGGCATTTGTGAGATCATGGCATTAATTTAATTTGTACTTGTGGTGTTTTTGGGATATTTGATTGCCACGGAACAGTTAATTCTACAATAAGGGTCATCTTCCAAGATGGGGAGTAAAGAGTTATATCTGGACAGAGGGCTGTGCATCCGATACTTTCAGCGAACTGATACTGCTTAGAGACCGAATCGCCTCCAGAATCCAACCTAAAGTGTTCTCGATTATTGAGAAAGGTATTGTAGAGGAATGTTTTTTGCTTTTAGAGTCTTGCAAAAATATTTAATAAGAAAGTCATTATGATTTTAAAATTGCCATGAAAATCTTGATATCATAATATCTTTTGCATTAAATATTTTTCCAAAAATCTACTCTAGGTACCAAGTACAAGGTGTAAGGTAGCGGGTGTTTGATAGATGAATATAATAAAAATGGTAAATAATTAAATAAGTTTTTTGTGTTTTATTTACAGACACTAAAATGCAAAATTATTTAGAAAACATAATGTTGTCTAGATGCCGACCGTCACGATGCTGGACTCCTCTAACCTCGAACGAAGATTGGTAACAACGCGTTCACATTGCTCGCGAGACTGCCGTCATTTCTGATGTGATATTGTGTTTCAATTGAGTCGGATTCATCTGTTTGTTCTCGTATACCTTATCTTTCAGGTATCCACACAGAAAATAGTCAAGAGGACTGAGATTAGGACTCCTGGGAAGCCAGTTAATGGTGCCTATATGAGAAATAATTTCGTTCGGGAATAATTTGTTTACTGCAGCAATTGCTAAGTCAGAAGTATGGCAAGTGGCCCCATCTTGCTGCAACCATGTACTTGAGTTGTATCCTTGAAACTCTTGGGCTAAAAAGCCTCTTAGCATTTCGCAGTAACATTCACTATTTACAGTGAGAGGTCGCCCACCTCCATCTTCGTGGATTTACGGACTGATGATGCCGTTACCAGACATTGCAGCCCAGACTAAACCTTTGGGCTATGCAGTGGTGGTTGACGTTTCTGTCTTGGATTCTCCTCTGCCCAGTAGCGACAATTCTGTTTATTAATATGTCCGTTCAAATGAAAGTTGGCTTTGTCACTAAACAGAATGTTCTCCAAGTTAGTGAACCTGTCTAGCATTTCATTTGCAAATCTTAGTCGATTAGCGTAGTCAGTGTCCTTCAGTTCTTGAACCAACTGGATTTTATAGGCTTTTAGATGTAAGATTTTTTGATATTGAGTGCTTGACTTCGATTGCGAATGGATAATGATGGATTTTGTTGAAACAAAGCCCTTACTTCTTCGATCGTTTCTTCACATCTAACAGACCGCGGGCGACCTGTGTTTTGTACTGGCACAGTCGATCCAGTATTTTCGAACAACCGAATCCATTTTCTAATGCTATCGTCACTTGGTGCATTGCGAGAATGATACAAACACCGTTTTTGGTAATAGGCCCGTACGCAAAAAGTGTGATCGAAGCGGGTAAAAGTCCCTGGGTACGACTTCATTGCTTCTGAATCTCCGTGAAGTAGTGCGCGACGCTATCAATACCCTGCGCCCCCGCATTGCCCATTTACAACGTCAACACAAAGAAAAACCCCGCTACCCTTGTTGGACACCTTGTTCAATACTATGATCTAACGCTATGCCAAGTTTCATGACCCTGCAATTTAAATTGTAAAAGTAGTTTGTATGGATGTTTTGTATGAAGCACCCTGGATTCTTATGAGCAGTTAACTCTCTGACAGTCACCCATCAACAGCAGAAAAGCCTGGTCAAATCGAGCACATAGTCACAGCTCACCCAATTTAAAATGGACAATATTTTTCTACATCAAAACATGGTAAAACTGCAGAACAGCATTGCCGCCGGCCCCTACAGTAACATTTTGTCTAAGTTCTTGCCGTTAGGTAAACTATATAAGTTCTTGCCCTTAGGTAAACTGTTTAAGTTCTTGCCCTTAGCCGACGAACTTGCAAAGGCGGGAGCAAATGAAATTCTATACCATGCTGTTGCGTAACAAAAAGCCTAGCAAACCTAATGCTCGAAAACACCTGTTTAGAACAATCCTTCAACCACTGGAACAGCACGCCAGGCTTGAATCATTCCAAAATGCTAATCAAAGCTTATGACCGTAAGACCACCCAGAAGCTTTAGCATTAAGTAGGAACAACTTACAGATACTGGTGAAAGCACTCTCATGACACTGTGGCCCGAATAAACACATGTTTAACCTCAAGCTCCGAGTCACTAGCGTGTGCAGGCTCTGCCAAATAGCAGACGAAATTCCCCTGTACCTTGTGTGCCAATGTGGTCCACTGATGCGTAAAAGAAACACCCACCTGGGTAACTACTACCACCAACCTGAAGAGGTAAAACTATCCAGTGCCAAAAGCTTATTGCGGTTCTTAACTGACGCAAAGCTAAGCACAGAAATATAGTAAGTAGGTGGCGATCACAAGACCAGAGATGGTCGCAGTGATACAAGGTTCAGAAAACCTTAGAGCAGCCCCAACACAAATGAAAAAACAATAATAGGTAAACTTAAGGGAGTTTAAACCCCCCTTAGGGGTGGTTAGGCCTGACAGTATTAACATTATTTTTTAAATTTTGGTTTCCTATCTTTTCTCGTTATAGATTCGGCGCTACAAAACATTAGTATAGGGGCCAGCAAAATATTACAAATATTATGATATAAGCAAACAATAGACTTACAAAAAGGGTTGTCAAGTCAGCAAGATTTTTGATATCTCCGGGCAAATCTTTGATAGCGTTCGAGCTGATATCCAACGTGTGCAGCGCTTGTGATTTCCACCAAGCATCTTGCGCCTCAATCCTCTCGAAGTCTATCGTGAGATCTTTCTCAATTTGAAGGTCGTTGATCAACCATGTATTGCTCGGAACTGCATCGACCAAAACAAGGCGAAATAAGGACAAATTGAAGCAATTACGTCACGCTGTATATTATTAGCATACTTGCGCTCAGTCCCCTTCCAACGAGACTCAATTGGCCGCTCCGTTTCGCTGAACGAATTAGCAATTTCGATAAAACATTTTCGTCGTCCACTTTGTTTCGCTCGGTAAAAACGGCGCTCGGCCTGCCCAGCCGGGTTCTGTTGCACGGGATTTTAGATTTGCGCATTGTTATTCACCTTATTTTCACATTTCTTTAATTATTCTGGGCGCACAAGCAAACAAACGATGTCAACAACGCGCCCGCTTCGATTGTTTTCGCCAAGGACGACAGCTGTCAACGCGACAGCTCGCGCCAGTGTTGCCAACAATTCATTCCCGAAAGGTATCTAATCGTATCTGTATCTAATCGTGATTTTTATTTTTTTTAATGAAAACTATTAAAGCTATCAGAAAACTGCCAAAGATCAATATATTCTCTATTGAATTATCTACAAAACGATCTTTGAATGAATGTGATAGGACCTATAGTTTACAAAATATGAATCATTTCTCGACGTGTTCCTACTTCTGCATTGAAGCATACATATAAATGCTACACGCATGCCGTTTCATGCTTTCTTCCGGATGGGACCATACAGTTTATTTTATTGAGGTAAAGAGCAGTACTATTAGGTAATAAACTAGGATAAGGCCTTTTATAAAAAAAAATGTAGGTATAAAATCAAAATTAAGTAAAGATCTAACTGAAAACCTACCTACTTCCTAACCTAAGTTATAATACATAAGGCAATTATTAAAAAATATATAATAAGAATACTAATCTAACTTAAATTCGTAGGTAACGAACTAGGATAAGGTTTTTTATTTAAAAAAAATATCTATATTATAGAAAAATAAACATAGGTGTTTATCTATCTACACATTTGTCTATGTCAAAAATGGTACAGTAGCAAAACTAATCAAATTTAAATTACCGCACAATGATAAAGTTTATAGGTAGGTGCCACAGAACAGCAAAAGTCACCGTGTTGGAAGGAGAACGTGGTTTTGCTGTCTCATGATAGGTTTACACGGCCAGGTGACAGTGGTTAGGTCGCCTGATCTTAAAATGTAAGGTTTCGGGTTCGATTCTCGGCTGGGTTACCATTTTCCGTTGGCATAAAACGGAATTGCATTTTCAATTATTTCGATCGAATGCGATAACAGGCCAAACACATAGACACATGTTGCACGCACACATACATAAAAATACTTCATAGTAGAGTTGGTTGTAAGAGATTGTCGTATGATGATAAACCCGCCCTTTGTGAATTTTGACAATAAATAGTAGTTAAGAAACAATCAAAATAAACAACGGTGCTGCTTCAAATAACCACCATCCAAACATACAATAATTTGAGTTAAAAAAGTGAAATCGCATTAAAAATGTCAAGTGAAAAAAATTAGGTACATATATTATGTTTCGCATACCTACCATTCGATAGTCTGATCGTATAATTATGGTACCGAGACCGTGATAACATGATTTAAGAGTATATTGGCAACGCTAGATCAGGCGACTGTCGTGTGGCCATATTTAAAATAAAAAAAATGTACATGTCACTTGCCAGCAAAAAATATATAATTTTGTTCTCAAAATAATAATGGGGATTTTATTGCCTTATATATCGATGGATTTTACTGCCACTTTTTCTCCCACTAAGGGAAAAGCGGTGCAAAAGGTGTGAGTTACCAAGGCACAGCGAGTGGCATATCACTCGCATACGTAGTATTGTCTAGGACCTTAGGACCTAGGAAGTAATAAAAAAAAAGAAAAAGGTGTCGGGGGACAACCGATAGGAGCGAAACTCTTAACTAATTCAATGTTTATTTTATTGTGATATTGGTATGTCATATATATAATAAATAAAATAACAGATACTATTTTTATGTGTCAACCATTACACACACGCGTAAAATCCATCTGATTTATTTGTAAAGCCAGATGTATGCGGAAGAAGAGTCCTCAAGCCTGCCTTCGTCCGCAGGAGCACTAGCTTGACCTCCTTCCATCCGTATCCGGAGGGGAAGACGCCAGACTGAAGACAGCTATCAAATAGTCGCATCAGTCTACCTTCCAGTGACTTCAGAGCTAGCGCCCATACCCCGCCTGGAACTCCGCCAGGGCCTGGTGCGGTATTACGGGCGCCGAGACGTCTCACTCCCCAAGTCATCTGAGACGTCTCTTGGACATACTTGGTCACCTCTAGGCTAAGTTCAGGCGGAGTATGGGTAAGTATAATGTGTAGGTCCGTACGTGTTCACGGCTGCAGATCAAGTAACCGCCGCATAAAGTGCATATATGTACCTACAACCGCAGGATGGTTTGCGGGCCACCGTACGTTGAAATTTTATAAATACAATCACAACTGTGTGCCTGCATACTTACTGAACAAATATGAAAAACCTAAAGAGCAATGAATATTGAAGTTTGAGAAGATGTGTGTATGCCTGTTGCTCATTCACACCAAAACGGTTAAACCGATTTCGATGAAACTTGGCACAGAGTTATATGAGACAGTTACGTATAGTCAGCATACGTATAGTCTATATTAAATCATCTAAAAGGCTAGTAGAAAATAAGTAATTAAAATGTTCTTTTATTTACAGAAAGTGAATTGGTAGCTTACGACGAAATAGATAGCGATGATGAAATTTCTGATAGCGATAATAGCGATGAAGATGGCAATTCAAATACATAATACTTTTTTTATATTCCTTCCACTCAATTTTATTTCTTTTGATTTTTATTCTGGACTTCTTAAATTACTTTAACTCAACTAATTTCTTGTTAAATATTTGCCAATAAGAGTGTCAAAAAGTGTGTGTTGCCTTTTAAATATTAAAAGCAAGTGGAATGTAAAAATAAATGTAAAATCTGCCAGATTGACGTTGTCTGACGGCGTGTAAGCACCGTGATATCGGTCTATTATTTCAAAAACAGTATATATGGTGAGTGTATAGCAACATATAAAAGAATCAGCGTTGCCATTTGATGTAAATGAGGTCCCACTTCACTACAAGTCTACTAATCTAAAAAACTATGAATTAAAACATAAAATATGTACCTTTGACTAATGTCCGGGATAACGTATTTACCCTTTGCTTTATGGATATTTACTTGGCCATCTCTAGGCTAACACAATTGCCCTCGCAGGCCAGACGTTGAGGTAAGTAACTCAAACTAGGTTTAGATATTTATTATATAATCAATGATTTAGATAACGAAGGGTCACAACACTTTCATATTAAAAAGACGTGTTTTCTTTTCACTGCTTCCTATTCTAGTGCCTACGTCATAATTCACTCACTTCCTACTGGGCTGGTGATTGCCGCTAGGTTATGGGTAACCACACAAAGTTTCGGGAACACATTCCCGTAGTACCTAACATCATATCATAATAGCAACATACATTAAATCGCTTCAAAAACAGAAATATTCCTTAAAACAGGTATTTTGTGATATTTTTTTATGATTTTTACGCAGCCATCCTAAATACATCGGTGCAGCGCTGGCCCATACAGCCACTAAAATGACGACTTGGAACCAAATAACCCATTTCCCTTCAGCTATCAAAGAGGATAACATATCAGCTCTCTCCGTCCAAAAAATCACATCCCTACATTGTTCCTTTTTGGCGTGAAGAAAGTACAAACAAACAAACACAATTTCCGTTTGTAATATTAATATATACCTACCTAGTAAAGGTATATTTCTCTCAATATTTATATCTATCGATTTCATTAAGTCAAAACTGAATCAAAATTCAAATTTCAAAGGGGGGAAAAGGAAGGTCCAAGTTTCGGGGGAAAATCCATCGTAACACAGATGGGCCTGTCCCGTAAGACTTCAATGCCCCATTTTCCTTCCTTGGAATTTTAATTTTGCGAAATCCTTTAAACAAGATGTGTTTCCATTTCCATAGAGGATTCACCCGAATTTTGAGTTTCAAACTAGATATCTACATATTTGGTAGATACACGTTCAATGTATCAAAAGATTAATCCCACTTACACATTATTTATGTTTCTTTAACTCTCACGTACTCTCCACCACTTTTTGTTACACGAACACAACCCACGGGTAATTTTGACTCGGAATTTCAGTTTCAGAAATTTTAAAAGATAATGCAATATGTTTTTATATAATGCAAGATAGCTCGTTATTAATTGAATTTACAGATTTTTAATTTTTATTTATAGTTTTTATAAAGTTTATGGGTGCAAGGTGTACACATCAATGTTTTATAGGAGTCCCATGATGTTATTTGGCATTCCATTTATTTGTCCACAATGTGTATTAAAAATATTTAAAACAATTATTTACGTTCCAGATCATAAAAGTCGAGTGATCAAAAAGTAAAAATACAATTGAAAAATGAGCATTAACCACGGATCATTTTCCACCCTGAAGCCCGATTTATGACGAAATACGAGTAGCTAAAAATATTATATATCTATGTACCTTTCCCGGGTAGGTAGCTTTAAGGGCGGATGAAAGAAAATACGGCGAATATAATGCCGTTTGCATGCACAAAGGGTGGAACGGAAGCCAAAAATAGATTCGTTTGGGTTAAAATGATTAGTGGGTAGTAGGTACAAGAGGGTCATATCTGTTAAATCTGTAAAAAAATAAATTTTGTCATCAGTCGATAATTTAACTTCTGGTGTAGATCTATCTGCGGTATTTATGGTTTCAAAGGCCTTTATAATTACCAGAATCCATTATAATTGAAGTGAAAACGTATGCACTTTTCCAAAAAGCAGTTACATTTTTAAAATGGTAGGTGTATCCATCAGCCTCATCACAATAGCACCTTAACTTACAAAGCAGCCAAAAATCCTTTAAAAACCTTATCACTGGTCCTACTCTATTGTATTACTGCTGTACACACAGAAAAAAAGTAGTAGGTAATAAAATTGTAACTTTCATTAATTTAAAAATGGGGGATATTTACCGCAATTTCTCCAGCTAGAGGGCGAAATCACGATTGGTCCCCGTATGCTCTCCGTAATCTATTGCTGTAAGGAATCAGTATCATCTTTACGTTCCCTGGCCATACCTTTAGCACAGCCATGCCATGGACTATAGAGGATATTCAATGAACAATCGACAATGATGCCACCTAGAAAAAAAATTGCGCATACATCCCCGTTCTACTCTATTGCATTTAACTGCATTTACAACAGTTCGGAACGTAACTGAATCGCTAATTAAGAAACCATGCACATATCTTTTTTCTGAAATTCACTTGTTTATAGAATAATAATCTATCGGTCTTATTCAGAGTGGCTTACTAATGTAGTCGATACATCTAAATTTACTAATCACGGAACAAGCCGTGATTATCCCAATTCCTCTTATGCTATTCAGAGTCTTCTTCTTCTTTTTTTTCCTTCTGGCTATCCACCCAGAGAGGGTGATTTCTATCAGGTTGGTAAACTTCGTAGGGCATCACTAAATATACAAACACAAATCTTTAAATAGGGAAAAAATGGGAGTAATATATTACAATTAACATGGGTACAATGAACAATTAGGTTGAAGGGAATTGGGAAGCTATATGCACTGGTATATTATTACTACAGGGATATGTGATTGAGGGAGATGAATTTACAGAGGGTTTTAATGACTTTTGGAGAGTTAAGGGAGAGGAGATGGTCTAAACACAGTGGGAGCTGGATTTTGAGGGCCGTAAGATCCGAAACGAAATTTGGATAATTGTTGTTAAGTGGGCAGTTAAAGAAAAGGTGGTCAGCAGAGCAGACTGCATGACCGCAATCACACTGGGGAGACGGGAGGACGTGAATCTTATGAAAGTGTACGGGGGTGCAGCTGTGGCCAATGTGCAATCTGCTAATGACTGCAATCTCTTTGCGGCTAAGTGGCTGTCGGGGGAACCATGGTTTCTGTGCTATCCTCCACTGCAAGGTGGAGTACCTTTTTGCCTTGTTCTTGGAGTTACAGATACAATACGAATATATATTAAAGGAAACTGTAGTCCACATCAATCTATATAGTGGTTACGACAATCTATATAGTGATGTATCATACCAGATAGTAATGGATGTAGTGTTCAGATAGTAGTGGCCACTAAATATTTTTGTAATCATATCAATAATGTTATCTCGCATTATATATCATTTTACAATAATTGTATTGAGTCTCTTAGCATTTGCTAAATTAAGGGGTACTATTATTTTAATAATATATGTAACTTTATTCATACACCATTTGATACAGTAGTCATTCTGGCTCGGATTTTTCTCTGTGCACTTTTGTTATAAAGAAGTTTTATTTTCTATATCTTTCGTTACTTTGTAGAGTATCGCATGATCTTCCATCCATGCGATTTACTAAATTATAGTTTTCTTTCCAGTGCCAATTTCGCATGAGAGAAAATATTATCGATACACGCAATTTACAACGACCAAATTGATCTATCTACCAAAAGTCAGACTAAGGGCCAGTTGTTTGATCCGCGGTAATAGTATAAATCTGTAATAATAGTTAAAATCGGTAGTAATTCTGCAAAACAGCGTTGTTTGATCGAGAGCTACCTCAATTCCGCAGTAATTGGAGTTACTCTAGTAAGCTGAAATTTACGAGTCTATATCGAGTGGCAGAAATATAACTACGCAAGACGAATCAGCTGTTTCAGCGCGCGCGTAGGTGTCAGTTCGCTTGGTAGGGTATAGTCAAGTATCATCGGCGGCAAACGTTTTGATAATAATTATTGTAATTAGTTATTTTGACATGTATTTGGGATACATTATTTCTTTTGATGACAGTAGCTCGGATGACGATCTTGTAATTATGGATTTTATCCTCGTGCAGAAACCGAACACTTCGGCCTCGAAACGATATCTGCGCGCTATAGGACGATTCCTTCGATTAATTCAAGTGACGAAATGCTTTTTCTAGGCGCGTCCGCTATGAGAAAAATGACATTTGACGCATTATTGCCAGCGTCGAAAATAAAACAACGCTAGTTATGTCTGGAAAATGCGATTTTGTGGAATGTCGTTTATCAGGCTGACAACTCAAATTATTATTGTAAGATTTTACTAAGGTAGTTTTGACGATTAAACAACGGAGCTAGCCTATTTACGGTAGTATTTTAAAATACTCTAGTAACAATTGTAGGACTCAACTATTTTCTATTATTATGACAAGGTAATATTAGCTGCTCTTCCTAATTACATGTATTTTATCAAACTCTTTATAACAAGTGTAGTACGATTTGTTTAAAAAAATACCTATGTACTTTATTCACTCAAAATAATAAATATTTTTCATTTGTTTGGCAAGAGAATAAAGAATTTATGTAATAAGTATAAATGTAAAGGTAACAGCAACGATTTAATGTTCACACAACTATGTATGTATAACTTTTTAAGACAATAACACTATATGATTTGAGTTACTTGATTACTATGGTAAATTGAGAATATTACTACGGATTAAACAACTGGCACTTAGGTATACTAAAAGCCATTTGTTGACCTGAGCTTCAAGCTTCTTAAAAAAGTAGAATAGTAAAAGTAGTAGTAATAAAATAGTACTAGTTTTTTTTTAATTTATTTATTTGATTTATTGTATAGGTTGTTTTTTTAGAGGTGTACAATTTAGACTCTTACAACTATAAATTGAAATAAAACACATAAAAATAA
>JAOPUG010000152.1:29554212-29564475 GCA_027564375.1 Micropterix facetella
AACGTAAACGTCGCAGTTTTCGTTTGTTGGTTGTAAGCAAGTACAGCGTGATTTATCTTGATTTCATGTCATGAAAAAGCAAAATGTGGAAAGGAAAATATAGATACCTCATACAGTGCGCAAAAAATACGGTATTTGGATGGAAAAGTGAGTAATGGTGCCGTTTAGTTTTCAAATTAACTCGTATTATTATTGTTTTTAATAATCAGAGAAGCCATACTGACTACTTTTTATTGTATATTTTCAGCTACGGCGCGGGAATTAAACTGAAACAGTGGATCTATTGAATGTATGGCAATTTGTGATTACGCCATTGTAAGCAAGATTTGTTATAACATAGATCCTAACACTTTACATTCGCCATGTCGGTTAATATAATTTCATTTTCTTTTAGAAATATGAATTTAAAATTTTCTGAACGTATTGGAGTACGGAGTCTGTTAACCTTTCCATGGAGTCCGAAACGCAGTCTAGTCGTCCGCACTTAGAATGTTAACACAGTGTCGCAGTGCGCAAACTACAAAATTAATTTTATATTCAACAAGAGTGATGACGATATCTTCAGTGACCGACAGACTCGCCCACTATGTAGTGTTCGAACAAAAGATTCTAACACCGAGACACTGGTGACAAAAATCCATCAGAGATTATAAGAAACACTTGCTAGTTTTATTGACATAGTTGAAATGTTTCTAATCAATGAGTATTATTTTGACTGTTACTAATTGTTGGTGATAAAATTATACGAAATGAGATACTTGCCTTTATTTTACACCTATATAATTTAAGCTATAGTGTACGCAGAGAAGGTGGTAGTTCTTTTAATTACACGGTAGACGCATCTGTCTGGCGCAATTGCTGCAGTAAACAAGGCGATGGTGATAAGTTCTGATACCGATGCAGTCAATTGCTAAAACTAGCGTTCGGCTCACACAAATATGTAATTTCAATAATATTAACACACACTTACCAACATACTATCAAGTCATACATTCGACACACCAGCTACTGTGCTTCTTTTTTCCAGTTTAATTGCTATTTGTTTTGTAAATTATTAAATTAAATTTAAATTACTCCGCCAAATCACTCTTCTCCTAGTACCACAGAAGAACAGCCGGTATTTTTCTCGCCGCTAAGGAAGGTGCCACAGGATTCAGAACGTCCGGCTAAGGTACTCACCTTCATGATTTTTCTTTTTGGAAATTTCTGCATCAATATTACAAAATAAAGGAAAGAACTTTTAACCTTAATTGCCCATTTTAATAAATCTAAATTTGATTGATACATATTATTATATACACCGATAGCTACATATATGCTACATAGGTAATACAAAATTTATATGACAATGGAGATGTGTGCGCAAAAGCCTTTGTAGGTGGTACTAAGGCGATCACTGCGGTGACCAGCCCAAGGTGTGAAGTGAGCGATTTTGGGGTCTCGGATTATCATCAACTAGTTGCTCAACATCATCTTTACTATCGTCGATATCACTCCAATGGTCGGCTCTTTGTCTCATCTCTAATTAAATTATGCAACATTGACTTAGCGACGATCACAGTTATGGCGGTTTCAAGTAAGACGTTCAAGCCGATTAATATTGGTGATGCGGTAACCTGAAAATGAAATAGGTTATGTTCACTTTCCCACTCTTTTACAAATGGATAATTTTAGAAGTTAATATAAATATATCATTAGGTATCTGATTGGCAGTTTCAATTGTTTTGGCAGTTTCAAATGCCATTTCTATTGCTGCAATGGGCCTCATTGTATATTTCCTGTGCTGGACTGGCATCCGCTGTCTCCTATCAACCGCCTTTGGAATTCCTGAATCATGAACGTTTCACGTCATTCCACAATATACTGACGCGGCGTTTCACATTGCACATAACCTGAAAATGAAAGTTAGGCTGACTTTCCCACTTTCGCACTCTTTCACAAGTAAATAAATCTAGAAGTTAATATTTATGTAGTATTAGGCACCTGATCGTTTTGGTAGCTTGAAGGGAGACTTTTGCGCACCAGGTCTATTATTTGTCTGATTTCGTACTTAGCAAAGCGATAACAACGACGGAATTCCGATGCGTCGTTCTTTATAAGTTCTCGGAGCGCGGACGTAGATGTCATTAAATTCGAAAATTTCATCCAATTCGCGAAGTTCATCTATTTTCAAACATACGTACGATGCGAAAAATGAGAAACTCGAAACACAACATCCAACAACGACTGATAGAACCGGCGTGAAATATCTGAGTTCGCAAATGTGAAACGGACCGAGCGCTCTTCTTCTTTTTTGGTCGTTATAGTCTTCGAGAATGGTGATTTCGGCTAGTATTTAGTTCCCCCGTTTCGCCAACAAGCGCCGTGCAGGTGCTGCGACGCCTTATCGACGACTTAACAGCGCCTCGAGGTGTGATCAAGGATGTATGGGCCTATAACACCTTGCTAACCGGTGAATAGCTTAGTAACTGCTTGATAGACGTCTTTGAATAGATTTTTTGCAAATATCGGCTGACTAACATTAGTAAACGACTCTGAATAAGACCGTATGAGACTAAAAATATGTTCTGAACCAAAATAGAAGCTATCCACTAAAGTAAAAGGTTTAAAAAATATATTTGTTGTAAAAAGGGCACATATCCAGTACCTTTTTTGCGCATTTTCTAGATTACAATTATCACGAAAATGTATGTTTACTTAAAGATTAGATCAGATCATTTTATAGAACCCTAAATTACGTTTAAAAAAAATCTTCATTTTTTTATAATAGCTACATACGTACCTAATTAGGGGGGCACTCTCAGATATAATTAAAAAATCGTTTAAAAGGACAAATTTGTATATTAATCAAATTAAATGTTAAAATGGCACACTGTTATGAATTTACCGCTATCTTCTATATTTTTAGACAAATTTTCTATCACATATGGTATGAATACATTAAATCCTGATTAAAGCCTTAATACATATGATTCTGACCGATTCTTTTTATTTTTATATATCCATCAAAAGTTATTTAGTATTAAATCTCTCCTGAAAAATCTTAAAAAGTGTACATCTGCGCTTTCTGTAATTAGCGATTCAGCCGTCGTCTCTATTGAAGTTCGAGGTTCTTATCGTTTCTTTTTTTTTAAATTATTATTGTTACAGTTGATTTAATACATTACATACAAAAGTAATAAAATTCAAAACAAAGACAATGGCTTCCGAGATAATGCGGGAAAAGTAATATTGTTCTTTGGTTAAGAAAATAGGATTTTAATACGGCACCTAGTGTTTAGTTCCGTTATCCAATATCTGTACCCAGAACTTCAATAGAGACGACGGGTTTTAACTCTCTACGACGTGGAACCCTCTTCTTAAGGATGCGATGAGGCAAGGCCGCGACACAAGGTACAATGAAAATTGTGTGCACGGCGGACTTTCAAAATTCACGTGCGCCGAACCCGGCGCCCTACCACCTTTATAATCTACGTAGTGACATCACAAGTTTGCCGCCTACCCGCACAATAATAACGGATGGCGATTAGCAGCACTTTAGTATACGCTGGACAACGGCGGTTGTTGTAAATTGTGAGTTGGTAGTGTCTGAGCTGATTTTATAAGGCCCCTTAAGGGGCCATCATTTCTCAATCTTATCCTACACTACTGACTATATCCTGTTGTTCTGTGCTATATAAGTATTTATTGGCCGTTTTCGTCTAGTGAATTTGAATATTGATTAATACCCTTATTGCAGACGCGGGTAGCAGCCGATTGTCGGGATTTTACTTTCGGCGATATAACGCCGCGTTATTAACCTAGTTACGGACGACAACGCCGATAAGACTTTATGACCGACCATTCCCGCATAGAAATTCCGAGTGATAAAAACCGCAGTAGGTTCGGTGGATGGGTATTTCAAAATCTCGGTATTTACATAATGCCGGGCGTTTGCTCAGGAAAAACCAGCCGGGGAATTTAAATGGGAGCTCTTACAGTTGTTGCAAAAGTAAATCATTAAGCTAATAATTTTGATTCTGCAAATCGCTGGTTGGTAGATTGAGAAGTTTTCCTCTCTGTTAGAGAATATTTTCTTTTAGTCAGTTTTCAGTATATCCTAATATACCTCTCATTTAATTTGTCTTGACGAGTACTTGAATGAAAGCTTATTATTTTATATTAAGGTGCCTACTTCTCTCAAACAGTGAAAACTGACATTTTTCATTCAAATTTAAGTCACTCCCGCGTGCATTTAAACAATAATAATAATTAGAATATTTTGAAAATTTTCTGAATAAAAATAAATAAAAGCTGAAGGCATCACCTTTTTGCATTTTTCTTGGAATCTATATGGGCAAATAACTTGAAACTATATCTGTAAGACGTACCGAGAAAATGATTATAATATGATGAAGCCATATTTTTCATTCTTTTAATTTTTTCATTATGATCTTTCAAAAAACCAAAAAATATAATAATAGGCGTCTGGTCTATTTAGATTAAAGTATTAGATTAAAGTACCCTTTGAAAACCGCTTCACGAACAGTCCAAGAACTTCTCGCGGCAGGCGGAACTAAACAAGCACTTAAACTTGATTCATGGAAAACTGAAGAAATTCCTTGCGTGAAGTGCGAGCGATCGTTTAAACACTAGTATGCGGATGGTTTCGTTGCGCTCGCGCTCCGCCTATTTGTTCTTTTAAGAAAATATCCGACGTAAATCAAGTGTTAAAGTGGAATTATTGCAACTTTGCTATAAATGAGTTGCTCTCATTCACTTATTAATTAAATATCATAATTATATGTAATGAAATATTACATTTTCATTTTTTTTTCAAGGATATAATGAACTCTAACGCTCGCAATTTGATCTATTTGACAATGACGTCTCAGGCGCGCTACAACATACTAGTTCATAATAACAAATAAAACAGAGGTAGGTAACGGAAAGTTACAGATTAAAATTTAGGCACATTTAAATTAATCGGTTTTCTCAAAAAATCATCCAGCTTATAAAAAGCTTATGTGAATTGCATCTCTTGTTTAATGAATATTTTAAACGCCATTGTTTCCATTTACCTTGTAGCAGCTGGTTAAAGTGCTTTAAGCTCAAATATTCAACGGACTGGTAAGTTTGCGCGAGACTCACTTTTGGGAGCACAGCGTCATAACATCTGCGTGTATAAGCATAGTGCCGATTCCTGCTTAATTCTTATTTGACCGACAGAATTTAAGTTTAGCATAAAGTAGACACTTAATTGACAGAAAAGGCCAATATTTTGTACTTGACGTATCACGGAATACTCCTACTGCATTATTTTGCAAATTGTCAGAGCTCATCTATTTTCAAGGCGACAGGGCAGGATTTTTTTATTTACGAAATCGAGAAAAATAAAGTTCACCAGAAAAGAAACAAGTGCATTACCAACAGACGTAAAGCAGAGGCTAAGCATGGGTAGTACTTAATAGAATGTGAACATTGCCGATGTGGCTAGGAGATAATCCTTTCTGCATATCCGCTTACTACTGGACGCCTAATCGCAAATAATTCAACGGCACACAATCAATGACTATTGTATTGGAACTGCTACGGGTGCTGGCTCTGAACAAGCGATGTCTATGTTGACGTCGTTTACAGGCGACTATAATAAGCGGCTTAATAGCGCGGTCAAAGGGTGGGATTTCACTGAATATATTAATTTCAGTAAAAGATACAACAGGCACTTACTTTTTACATACAATCTAATTATTAATTATTATTTGATAGCTAGTTAAAAAATAAAATAAAAAACAAAATATCAAAACTATTTTAATAGAACAAGCCTTAAATCCTACATATTTTAGGCTATCGGTAAAACAAAATCATCTTTCAACTATTCCAGATATGCTAGATTATTTCATTGAAAAAATTATGGAGATTTTAGGGGTTCATGTCATAAAAAGCAAATTTTATAGAAGAGACAAAAAAACTGTTTTAAAATTTGAAAATCATTTAATCTGAATATAAATACTATATATTATATATGGAATACTATATATTATTATATTGACCTTAGGTATAATAAAAAAGAATATGTGAAATACTAATATTTAGGGCAATTAAAAAAGCCAAAGACTTGCCCGGTTATGGCATGCTTGTTTTCTTAAAATTATCCTATGCAGCTTAGGGACCTTTTTTGAATACATTTAAAACACATTTTCAGGCTAAATCATATTTAAATAAGATAATGCAATGATCATAAATAATAAGCTTTAATTAAAATCTTCTTTTTCATTGCAATATAGAGGCTAAACCTACAAATATAGGTAGGTAAATAAGAAAGCCTTTGAAAAGTATGATTTTTAAGTTTTTTACTCGTCGGCATAATTCGGTAATATTTAATTATTCATTATAATAATTGTCGGTTTACTTATTTGACTTTTGAGCGTATTTATCTGACTTTGGTCATTATAAGTACTATTTTTATTGTTTATTTGTTGCATTCGTTTTAGGCTATTGATTCTATTATTATTTGTTTCATTTATATTTTTGATATGTGTTTTACATGTTTATTTGTATGTCATAACCAACCGTATTTCCATTTTTTATGAATAAAAGAATATTCATAATTGATTATTTCTATCATCCATTGAATCCAATTCGTTTGCTGGAGTTACACTAATAATGTGGAGTTACAGTGCTTACCTATTATTACAAAAAATAATGTAATAAAAACTAGCATTGACGTGATAGCTATTATCGCACTGGCTTTTGAGTATTTTTGAATATTTTACTGTGGCGGATCAAATTTACATCTGCCAGGGTTTAAATATTTCATGCAAGAACAAGGCAAATCCGGATTCGCCTGGCTATTGTACTTAGAGTTATATTTCAGGCAAATCCTACGATTTATATCTGTACATCTATGTCAGCAATACCTTGGTGAATCTATGGACGCAGCAGAACATAATATATTGCACTGCTCAAAAATGTCCAATGCCTAAAATGAATTCTACATTTGGTCATTGACACTAAACGTATATGGCAACGAGACTTTATAATCGGGTAGAGAATACAATCAAATTCGATATGTCTAAAAATTCTTTTGAACAATACAATACAGTGTCAATTTTAAACCCCAAATCCAACCTCAATAACCCAAAATACTATTGCGATTATTCAATTAGTATCACTTAACAAAATTACATATTATTAAATAGAAAGTGATTTTCTTGATTATATATGAAATAATATACACATTACCGCATATTTTAAAAAAATACAGAAAAATGTGCTAAAATATAATGTTAAAATTAAGTATTATCAGAACTAGATACATGAAGCAAATGGAAACAGCAAAAAAACTTGGATTATAATTTAAAATACTGCTTTCGGACCAAAACAAACATAAGAAATTAAAACTATAAAATTAGAACATGTCTATAAAACTTTGGAGAACGATGCAAATGTCATATTAAGGGGCGTTGAATAAGTTCTTGGTATAGGTATGAAAACAAAGATATGCAGATGTATTTTTTTATTACATATTTTAATATAGTCCTCTCTCTTATCTCAATGTATTTATTAGATCTAACAATTAGTTTTTTTTAAGCCCGTATAAAAGTAGTTTTCATTTTCGTTGGCAAAATGTTCGGTCACAGCCGTCTTCATTGTTCATCATCAGCAAGTCGATTTTCTCGGAGATTTTTTTTCAGATTCGGGAATAAAAAGTAGTCACTGGGGGCCAGGTCTGGACTATACAGTGGGTGGTCCATGGTTTCGAACCTGCAGTCGCGCGCGGTAGCCTTTGAAATCTGAGTGGTTTGAACTGAAACATTATCATGCAGAAACAACACAACTTTGGCCAATTTTCCCATTCTTTTTTCGTTAATAGCTGCTCTTAATTGCCATAGAATATTAGCATAGTACACTGCCGTGATATTGACACCTTTATCCCTATAGTCTATCGGCAATATTCCCTGATAATCCCAAAAGATAGTGGCCATGACCTTCCCAGCTGAGGGAACGATCTTGAATTTATTGGAATGAGCAGATCCTCTAATATGCCACTGCATCGACTCACGCCTGCTCTCATGGTCATAATTTTATTATGAACCCACGTTTCATCTCCAACAACAACTCTTTCGATGACTGCATCTGGATTGTTTCCACTTAGCTTCAAAAACTGCGAACAGCATTCCATGAGCGCTTGTTTCTGATGCGGCGTCAGCGTTCGCGGCACCCATTTCGCAGTCATTTTTGACATATTATGAAGTTGGTCATGAATAATGTTGTGAATGGTACCAGTAGAAAGGCCAATTCTCTCAGCTATCGATTTAATTTTCACTCTACTGTCTTCCAATATAATTTTCTCCACTTTTTCAATAATTTCCTGTGAAGAGGCATCGACAGGCCGGCCGGCGCGAGGGTCATTTTCGATGTTCTACCTCTGACGTCTAAATTCACTCAACCACTTTTGGATAGTAGGTATATAACGAATGGCCAGATTCCCCGTAAATATCAAACATTTACTCTTTAATGCCTTTTTTTTACTTTCACCTTGTTTGGTTAAGAATTTAATAACAGCGCGATGCTGTTAGTTTACTAAAAACGTAAAATGGAGTATATTGATAGCGTTTATGTTCAACATTTAACAAACAAACAAATCAATGTTTTTTTAATTTTTATTTATATTTATTGGCTATAAGGGGATCTATGTGGCCACTATTTAAAAGTATACAATAATAGGTTAGAGCCTATCTATATCGAGAACTTATTGACGTAGAACATTTAATAATATTGCAATACTATCGGAAGTACGTATTTGAATTATAAATAATCCTAGCTTACCGGACATTATATTAATTGAATCCGCAAATGTAGCGCCCATTAAACACGAAAACTTTAATATGTGCAAAAAAAATTAATAAAGATGAAGGCACCAAAATAACAAAATCATTTAAAAATTATTCCGTATCTGGTATGGATGGTTTTACAACTAGAATAATCGAATTGGCAGCCGACTATATTTCCGAACCAATCGCCAACCTGATAAATACCAGTTTTGAGAGCGGCGTTTTCTCTAAGTGGTTGAAATTTGCTAATGTGACACCAATATACAGAGGCGGGGATGAGAGCAATATGTGTAATTATCGCCCTATTTAAGTTTCGAACATAATCACTAAAATAATTGAAAAAGTAGTTGAAAACCAACCAATAGCTCATCTGGAAAAACAATCCCATTTCTTATCAAATCAGTTCGACAGGGTCGAGTAATTAATGAACCTTTATATATATTTACCAATTTGTTGTGACAAATATGGAGAAGGGAAACAAAGTGATAGCGACATTTCTCGACCTATCGAAAGCCTTCGATACGGCGTCGCATATTATATTGCGTAATCCCATATTAAATTAATGGTAAATCGCATAAATGGTTCCAGAGTTACCTAGTCTAAATGACCCAAGCTATATCAGTAAATGGACAGATGACACCGTCTTACTCAAGTCTGTGTGATTGAGACGAAACGTATAGAGGCAAGCCCAAACAAATCTCAATACAGGAAAAAAATAATAAACCACAATGTTCTAATAATGAACGCCTAAAAATAATGTTAATCTAATGCAGTTTAATGCTTAGGGCTTACATATATACCAATACACGGCAATTAAAAAGTCCATATATACAATTACGATAAGATCAATTGTTTATGTCTGGGAATACAAAAGAGATGCACCCAATCTTGCACATTCATAAAATATTGAATAATAGAGTGGATAATCCCTATATACTAGCCCAAATTTGTTTATTCGCAAGTATATAATATAATTTTTTGCATATCTTTTTTACTGTTATTTAGATATAAAATACCAATCTATGGAACATAAGTATTTATCTTTTTATAAGAATGTAGTATATGTATATACGGTAACGAATTGGATTAATCTGTAGGTTGTTTTGTAAAATAAAATAAATAAATAAATATCATAGAATAGTGTAAGTTTTGCCATATATAGCGCTAAGCACTCGACGCGTCCGTTGTAGTAATCAATTTGCCACAATGGCCAGCCAGTCGTGCGTGCGATCGACGATTTCAATACATCAAATCCCATTTCGCCCATTTCAAAAGTGTTCAATTAAACCTCATTGGAAATCTACACACAAGCCATTGATCGGCTGAAGCGGGAGAGACATACACACGCGGCGACTCTCAAAAGCGAATCCAACTATTTAATGCGGACTCAATAATGACAACCTCAATTATTGAATCTAAACTAGAACATTTAAATACATAGGTATCT
>JAOPUG010000152.1:29682986-29694246 GCA_027564375.1 Micropterix facetella
CCCGAAAAAGGGTATATATGTGGAGACTAAAGTTTTACAGGAATAGAAAAAAACATTTATTTGCTTAAGGTAATTTATTTAATACCTTCTGTTACTTACAAAACGTTAAAAGGGAACATATTTAGAGAAGAATATACTTAATAATAAATCACCTATTCTAAATATATCAGAAAATAAAGCAAAATTAGGTACTAGTTTCTAGTAAAAACACTTTTATCTATATAATGAGGATATATACCCATATACGAGTATGCTCATCATATAAATGATTTAACGTATCGAGAATGAGCTCATACAGTCAAGATGTCCTCATACACACACATCTCCACTTGCCAAAAAACTCTTGAAAATAACACTGACACAATACTTGAATGCTGGGACCAAGGCGCATTCAATCACAAATATCGTAAATTTTTATAATATTTTTGATATTATAATAGACTTTAAGTTTGGAATATAATAGAATTTAAGTATTCACTCATATCACACAAGTCTTTGTATTTTTCAAGAGAGATCGGTACTGGGCCACTGTAAATCGGTTGAAATAGCGAAGTCTCTCGGAGTGATGCCATTATGTTATTATTTTATCATATTGTTGGACAAAATTATACACCACATAATCTAAACAAGAAAAATGATTCGAATGTAGTATTATATAAACTGTTTACGACTCACTTGGTTTATAGCCTTTGGCCGGTACTACGACACCTTTCCGTGCTGTGTACTATTCTCCTCTATTCCTTTTCAGTTTAGTTAGAATATTTTTCCAGTTCCATGTTGGTTTTCCATTTTATGCATATATTGAACTTTATTAACGACGAAGGTGTCACTGAAACGTTTTTGTCATATTCCATCTGAACCGGTTTACGACTAACAGTGTTGCAATTCGGATAAAAATAATTATTTCCAGTGAAAACAAATACCGAGTCAGTATTCTAGCAGGCTCACTCTACACTATATAGACCCGTTTTCGAAAAACATTTTTTTTTTAAAACATATGTATGATATAGACACTTGTTCGGGGGAGCGCTTAATTGGAGAGGGGCAAAGGAAGGATATATGTTTTTAATCATCTATTTTGTATTGCTCTACTAAGGGAGATCGATTAGCACTTATCCCGTTTTTCGAATTTAAACACAAATTTAAGGAATCAAGTTTAGATTTGACAAAAGTATATTGAATATCATATTGAATTTCCTGGGCCTGTGTATACAAAATGCCTCTTGTAGAGGTTATCCAAGGAGTATCTCCAATGCTTTGTCTTTATAATTTCATCATCATCTTTGAGCTCTGACATATTATTCGGTCCGCTGTATAATAGCTGAAAAAATCCCTGCACTTCCATCAGAAGTAAACAAAATCAATCTGTCCAATATAACTAGAAGTCTTGTAAAAGCTTCTTCACGTCAAATCATTTTCACGCAACAAAAAGGCATCGCGATAATATTGTAAAACAAAACCTTATCGCCGGCCTTTAGCCGCACTCTCGTTGGCGCCTCCCTCGCTAAGGGTGTATATTTCAATGGAGCTATCGACGGACAATGATGGAGTGATTCCGACGTCTGGACCGTCAACGCCCCCTCACGACGCAGAGGACGTGAGGATTAAGGGGTAGGAAGGGGAAGGGAGGAGGTGGGGAGGGAGGGAGAGGTCTCTTCATTTCCTTTTTTTTCCGTCTATCGCTTCTCGCGCCAGTCGTGCGCCTACAGAGCAACGTAAATAAGGCACAATTTGTATCTTTGTGATCCCTCTCCGAATGGTCGACTCCATCTTGAATGTTGCTCTTTAATCTTTTTATTCACACTGGTACGCATTTATTTTTTTTCCAGTGCCTAATTCGAGGACTAAAAACATACTACAATGTAGTCTAATATTGAATTGTAGTTTTGGTATTCGCTATTAGTTTTTATCAGTTCTCAAAAATGACGTACTCCGTTTCTGACTGTATAGTTGATTTTTTTTTGGCTGACAATACATACATCGTTATGAGATTATACGTTTATAAAACTTCATAAATATCCATTTTACACGAGTATAAAATTAATTTAACAATAAAAGGATAACTTAACGATAACCGACCACGATAGTAAGGTTCAAATTAAGAAAAAAATAAAATATAAAAGAAATCAATATTACGATATATCAAAAAGTGTTGCTCTGAAGAAGAATAAACTATCACTAAATAAATCGATACGATTTTAATGATGAAATTTGCTGCACATACGATATATACGAGCGATGATTTTATTAAATCCGATATTGTTTCACGCTAGAGGAGGTTTAAGTAAGTGTGGGTTCAAAAATGAATCAAAAAGAAATGGAACTTGTTCAGTTCTAATTTCAAGATGGTCGGAAAGTGAGCCGTCTAAACTGATAAGCGTGTAATCCGAAGTTTTAATATAGACATTTTGTAAATTTTATATTTACTCTAAGATATCCAATTGATATTACAAAGTTACTCGAATAAATAAACGCTCAATTATTACTTTCTCTTCACATAATACTAGTCCACTTATACCGTTTCTTACAAGCCCCTAACGCGGGCTTATCGGAGTCTAAAATTGCACTGACATGAAAATGATTATGGCACTTGTAACTTTTGCGTGAACTCAACATCGACATAACAAAACATCATTTTTTATGGATGTATTTCTGAAAAATATAACATTTTTTCATTATAGCATTTATTTCTGGAGGGAGGCACGACGAAGTACCTCCCTAACGTCTGGTCTCATAAATAGGAGGAGAGGTTAGGTAACCAGGAACATAAACTGACAAATATAGTTTACATGTTCGTGTTATTAAGTGAAATAAATAAACTTAAAAGAAATAACTTTAATATAATTAATAAATATTTTTCCCATCTTACCCTACCATCGGGGGCATGATGTAGTAGTCTCTGGGGGTAAGATGGGATATGTATATTATGGTATAGAGCATGACGACTGGGATGCAGTTACTGCTTTAATTCTTATAGCAGTGAGGACAAATATGCATCGAATCCTCTACTTCATCTTCTATACTTGCACAAAAGAAATGCACCTATTAAATTGTCGCCTTCCAAGACATCCATCAATGCTTTTCTCATATTCTCCACACCCATACTCCTCTGGTCGTGTTCCGTATGTAGTTACTTACCATTGTGCAAAGAAAAGTCATTTATTATTGGGAAACGTCTGAAGAATATATCGTCGCTAAAGTAGAATTTACGAATAATTCTAAAATTCTATTCAGCTATTACATTTTATTTTTCCAATAAATATAGTAAAGTGTCAAGATGGGGTACAAGTACCCTATAATGCTCCATGGTATAATTTTTAAAAGACATTTTTTATAGAAAAAAAAACTGCACATATTAGTGGTTTTAAACCCACTAAAATAGTTTTTTCCTAAAATCCGATATATTTTTTCCTCAAACAATTTCATGCACTCAAAGAACGTTAAATATTATAGCGCATTGGCGGAAAAGATAAAATAAAATACCCCTTTCGACAAAATCAAGCCAAGTGGCTTTGCTGACGTCACTACAGCCCGGGGAAAGGCCTTCTACATCGACATTAAAAAACCTTAGCTAGCGCTACGGGAACTTAGAAAAACGCAACCCCGTTTTACCCCTACCCCATAATGCCTCGCTCTACGCTATTTAACAGATTGGAATAATATCCAACATTATCCACGCCTAATATCGCCATTCCTCTTTGTAACGTGTGATTCGTCTTTATTGCAAGAAGAAGCCACTCATTGCTGACACAACCTGTTTTTTTTTATCAGTGACGGTGGAGTGCGGTTCGGATGCAATGTTGGTACGTTACTTCCCCCGCAGTCCATTCAGAGGTCGCCTGTACGTGTCTGGTAGGGCGGAAAAATGTGGCGTCTCTGGGGCAACTTCGGGCCCCACAGTCCTACGCGTGCCCTTCGATGCCGACTGCGGCCTCAATAGCGCTTACGCAATGGGCGGCAAGGGAGAAGCTAACAGGTAGCCAATAATGAAATCATATATTATTATAAATAACGTCTACCTCCCCCAGAGGGAAATATTTATTTAGGCCTAAACATCATCATCATCATCATTGGCGTCACAACTCATTTTGATTCTTGGCTTTATCATGAATTATTTTACATTCCACCCTATCCTGGAGTATGGTTTTCCATTTAGGTCTTTAATCATAAGATCAATCCGTCGACGCATAAACAAATACTATGAAAAATTGTATTTTAATAAGCAAATGTTCCGTTATGACGTAATCGAGGTCTCATATGGGGTACACTCGTACTCGATGTCTCTTATATCTCTAAATAAGCAATGTTCAAGATGGCGCCACAAAGAATTAACAGGAAAAGTAGCGATATACATCGGGAATTTTGGCACGTCCCGTAATTGGTAATCCCTGACTTATCCAAAAGGCTTAATACATATTACAATAAGTTTATCTCATCACCACGATTCCAAAAACACCCATATGCGCTATACTTGCTCTACCTATTGGTGAGATCCTCCTCTAGGCTAAGTAGATCAGGATACACCTGCAGCAGTACCTAAATGGCTTAAAACCTATTCCAACAAGCTTCTCTCAACACCACGATGCGACAAGTACCTATATACGCTATTCTTGGTCAGATCCTCTTTCAGACCAAGTAAACTAGGATAAACCCGCAGCATTATCTAAATAGCTAAAATCCTGTTACAGCAAGTTTCTCTCATCACCACGATTCCAAAAATACCCATATACGCTACGCTTGCTCTACCTATTGGCCAGATTCTCATCCAGGCCAAATAAACTAGCATTCAACTGTAGCAGGACCTGTGGGACTCGGGTCGAATTTAGTGCTTAGGTCACCCAGAGGGGCTGCATACCAAATTCGGTGAAGATCGGTCCACGGAAAGTCTTCGGGCATACGGACAAACAACCAACCAATCAAACGCACAAGCGCACATCATTCATCAGACTATATGGCTCGTCCTACGTAATACCATTGATTATATAGTATTATATAATCAATGGCAATTCTAAGGACGGGCCAAAAACAAATGACACGTAAAAAATAAAATGTGTCCCATAGCCAGAGTCCCATTTTCAAAAATAGTAAGTACTTTTTTAAATATCTTTAACACAAGTGGTTAGTTCCAGAAACTTTTAGTGTGACCCCCACATAATACATGTAACCGGATTAAGGGGCCGCTGTTGACTAAATAAAGCGATATGATACGCCAGCGGGCTGCAATACACCTAAAGCCTAATATTGCTTGCGCGGAGATACAATTTTTACGGCAAGCGAATCACCAAAGGTACGCAATACGCCGAAAGACTATTATTGCTTGCGCGGAGTTACCATTATTTTGAAATCGCACATGACAAAATAAATAATATCTTGTTTGGTTTTGTGAAAGATTATAATGAAAAATGAAAAAGAATGCATAATATTGCATCATTTTATTTTTAATCAATTACTTGGTACGTATTACCAATATAGTTTCAAGTACATTGCCCCTATAGATTCCAAGTAAAATGCAAATTACACAAAATGTCGATGACTTCAGTTGTCATTTATTTTTAAATAGATAAAAATCAAAATATTGAAAATTCGCATCATAATTGCTACAAGACTCATATTTTTATTTTTGTTTGAATGAATGCACGCGAGAGTCACTTAAATGTGATGGCAAAATGTCAGTTTTTCACTGTTTAAGAGAGGTAGTCACCTTAAGTTATTGTAGTCAACCTGTACATCTCAGAACAATCCTACCACCCCTTCGAGGCCCATCGTAAATATTATTTGAATCTATTTTAATCCTCGTTTCGTAATTCGGGGATCGGGGAAATTGCCACACATTGTTATTAATGTAAATGAATATAGAATTATTATCTTTCGTAAGGCACTTGGACGCTAGTAAACGATTTGTAAGGTACCTAATTTTAGCAATGTAATTATATTATTTCAATGGTTTAAAATTAGTCTGAATAAGGTGCTTCCCAGAAATACTTGTAAATTTAAACAATTTTAAGCAAATTTAAAAGGAATTATATTTATTATCAGGAGAGTGTTATTTAATAACAAATTTTATTAAAATTAAATTTAATTTGAAAATGTCATAGAAAATTTATTTCTTTCTATTTTTCTTACATATGTTATCATCTACGGTCAACTAATTGTATTATTTTTTCTAGGAAACAGAACTAATGAGATGTCACACAAACCTACCAAAATAATATGTTACTTAATAGGGGTATATGCAATGATTACTTTTTACTAATGCGTTTTACTGATATTTCAGGACTCTAGTCTATGTGATGGTTGTAGTTCAGAACAACCCGATAGTCCAGGCGCAAGGAGATCGGTTCATCCGTATTGGTTGTGTAGTGGGAGGTTCAACCAAGTACAATATATCAGCCTCTCTTCAACTCGGAGTCGAGAGGTATGTTTATCAAATTTATATCCCTTATGGATTATATTAAATTTGATCGTACCGTCCGAGCCACAATTCACCCTGACTCAGTTCACCGATATACCAGGAATCACATTATAGGTGTGGAATAAGAACGCCTGCTTCATGAAAGGTGGGGATGTAAGAATTATTGAACGATATTAAAAATCTAATTCCAATTCTGCAAGTGTAAAGAGTTAGAAAAGAGAGTGAGGGAGAACAGAATAATAAGTTTGCTTTCTCCTTTTTCAAATTGGTATTTTGCGCAGCTTCACCATCCATAGATTTCAGCCATGGATTCCAATTAAATAATTTAAGTGGCCTTTATATAGTTTATTTTGTATGTACCGATGCGTCCTGTTCCTCCATAGTTCAATATTCCATGTATTGCTGCAATGGTGAATTACATATAATTTGTGTCAGTTTCAAACCATTCGAAGTCTTGCCGTCTGTCGCGTCCAGTTCTCTACCTATCAGCAGATTCGGAGTTTTTTTCTTTAACGCTTTATTTAAATAAAATAATATCACTAATTACAGACGCAGCACATGACACTGATTGAAAAATTTCAGGAGAGAGTAAAAATTAAATAACTTTTGATCGGTATGATATAAAAATAATGGATACAGCTTTTATTAATTCATACCAGGGTAAATAGAAAGTTATACATTTGTTTAAGAATATAGGAGGTATGGCCAATTTTATATCCCTAAACATGTGCTCTTCTGCAACTAATTTATTTGGCATATTAATTTTCCCTTTGTATCGAATAAATTCCATTGTGAGTGGATAAAAAATAAGTAAATACCATTTGTTTAATGTAGAAATATTTATATTACAAATAAAGAGATAGTTTTAAAAACCTTCAAGTGTCTGATTTTGTACTAATTAAACATATATATTTTCGTTAAAGTATAATCCAGAAAAGCGCATATGCCCTTTTTAACAACTAAACACACCTTTAAATCTAGTGGAGGGAATAATATAGGAGGTGCCATTTTTCTTCAAAGGTGTGTTTAGTTTATTACTCCATCAAAAGTAAATATGGTAAAAATATGTACCTAAATGTGCTCTTTTTGAAATTAGCGAATCAAAAATTGTAAATTCAAAAATTAGAATCAAAAATTGTAAATCGAAAAAAAAATTTAATTGTTATCTCCTAAAAGTTTTGAGCCACAAATCATCGTCGGCTATATGGCCGTATGGGTCGCTAATCGAGTGGCCCGCGGTACCAATTTTTGCATTCCCTACTATTTTCTTGAAGATCGTCTTTTATGGTAGTTCCTGATCATCAACTTTTATGGTTGCTGAAGACGTGCGGGACGATATAATTCAGGCCCACAGTCCTGAACCTCGACCTAATGGGGCTGTGCAGCTCAGGTCATATGGTCAATTTTGTCAACTCGGTCGACCCAACTCAACTCCCATTGGCAGCCTCCTGGAAGAGGGAATAAACCGGTGCATCCGCTATGCGGTCGAATCTGGGGGAACACCTCGGGCGGTCCTGCATGGTTGATGTATTAGTCGGTTTACCGGCTTTGCCCAATATACGAATAGCCGGAGGGGAGAGGGGGGGGGGGTGCGTAATGCTTCTTAAGACGCGGAGGTAGGTGTCGACCTGTCGTCGCTTATCTTTAGAAACGATCCGTTGGCCACCCGGCAGACCGAGTAAAGGGCGCCACGGATCCGCGATATTTCCGAGTGACGGAATATCGCGTTATTACTTCAGGTAGAGGTCGCGCAAGCGAATTCGAGCCTGGGATCAAATGGGTGGATGGAGATATCCATCTAAATTTGGTAGTCAGGGGGTGAGGGTGCCCACTGGGTGTATTTACTCTCAGTCTAGCCGTAAGGGTTTCCTCTAACGGGCTGCGATGTAGTTGGATACGTAAATTGTTTTGTCAAAAAATTCTGCGTTTATCTCGGGGCGATATAAGGATAGATATCGCCTCGGAGTGGCTGGTCCGCCCGTAGTATGAATCTTAAATCCAACTAGTCCTGAAACTCATCATAAGGGTTGATCAAACAACTGTATGGCATTAAAATCAGTCACTAACGGGAAAATCATTAGGAAATCAAACGTCTTGTTAACTATTTTCTTTGACTAATGGGATGTTCAAATTTTTTCCTAAACTGCAGAAGGGCAAACAGTCAACAGACAGTATTTTTGAAAGTTACGAGGCGACTGCGTAAAAACACTTTTACATAAATGCCAGATTTCTCCCTCTGAGTATGTTAGATTCAAATATTGTCACTTAAACAGTAGGAAGGAACGTTATATTTTAAAAAGAAATACATTAAATGTGTACATAAAATGTATACATTAAAAACGTACACATAAAAAATGTACACAGTTTTTTTAACTTTAGTAATACAGGCCATCCTCTCTGCCTACAGAAAAATAATAGTTTTTTTTTGGTATCCCTAATATATAATTATCTTTCCTTTCTACTGTTTAAGTTTCTACGTGTAAATAACTGTACAACATTAATTGATCTTATTTTAGATCATTTATCAACATGAATTAAAACATTGTATTGTTCTTTACGTTTTTAATACTAAAGTAAATAAATAAAATTTATAATTCTTATTAGAAATTCAGATGCATCTCCAAAGCTATGTATAATATTCCTAGCTTTTATAGGTGCATTTATACGTACATAGGTGGAGTACGGGCCGCAATCAATACCCAGCTTCAGCAACACAGGCAAGGGGATGCATTGTATGCCGAATGTAGTTTTCCCATACCTATGTTTATACACCAGTATACGCTTCTCGTAAGTTTGTAAAGCCCACTCATATGATGGCGTCTGTTTTGTTAGACATCCGTTCACAAATACGGACAAATATGCAAACTATTATGCAATAACAAACACGGTACGGCAAATATAGGATTATAGTATAAGAGTCATGACAAATTTTGTAACTATAAGGTAAATAGCTGAATCTGGGTTCATAGGATATACAGCAATTTACTGAAGTCAAATACGTCGGTCTTCCGGTACTAAATGGGTGCGTCATGCAGATATAGTGCCTGAAAAATTCGTTATCGTGACAAAAAAGAAACGATAAGGTAAATGGCCGAATGTATGTTAGTAGCACACAGTGCAATTCCCCGATGTCTAATATGTAGGTCGTCCAGCACTTAGAGGTTGCGATATCTACATATAGCGCCTGAAACTCACGGTAGTTTTATGACCACGGTGGTATTTTTTTATGTCGTATTTTTTAACATTTTGTTCATGATAAATCTGGTAAAGATATCGGAAATGGCTGAATCTTGGTTTATGTGATTGTATATACCTAATCGCGATTGAAAAACTTGTCATATTTTCGCGACCTATATCTATATTTTAAAAAGAAAACTTCGCATTTCTTTTTAAAATATAGATATTTTTGGTATTTTGGTCATGACAAATCTGGTAGCGATACGGTAACTGGTTGAATTTCGATTCATAGGATATATAGCAATTCTCTGATGTCAAATATGTGGATCAGCAGTGGCAGAAAAATTTATTTCACTTCAGGGAATGGCTTTATATCCTATAAATCAAAATTCAGCCATTTACCTTATCGTTACCAAATATGTCATGACCTCCTAGTATATAAGCAGGGGCAGACTGATGCACCTTAAAATATTAATAGCTGGAATAAGAAGAATAAATTCATCAGTGATATAAAATGATATAAATTGCATATAATATTTTCAAAAAGTAGTTATATAAACCTAAAGTTGGCAAAACAGAAAAACTTCTAAAATTTTTCCTAGTTGATATAGAAGAATAATCTTATTTTTTAAACATATAGGGGAAAAACACAAGTGCAGAACTGTGCTTAATAGTGCCAGTTATTACTGATAATATGTATATGTATAAATTAATTCACTTCACTACATTTAGAACTGTAGTTTACAACTAAAGTGACGACCATGCTAATTTTTGCTACCGTTACAATAGCAGTTACAACTGCTACTGAAACTTGACGAAACTTTGAATCTCGATTTTATTATATTTTTAGATAGGTTTTATATCACATCATTCCATTTTTATTTAATATCTCCATAATCCACATCAAATTCAGAAAATTGTACAAATATAAGTATACAAACATAGGCACGTATAAGCATAGTATATAGGTAGAAAAATCAGGAGTCAGCCAGGGGTTCGGATTTCATCAGCAAATAATGAACGAGAAGCAGTAACCCGCGATATCGCGTGATGAACTCATGATAAATATTATTATTATCGAAATCTGTAAGATTCTACCTGACGTATAGTGCTAATTCCATAATGTGTATGTACGATGTAAATAGTAAATACGAAACGAAAATACGGTCACGCAGGATATTTGCGACAGTATTAACAGTTTTTCAATGCCTTCACAATGGTAGATCCTGGTTCTCCTCTTAGAACGCTTGATTACTGACTTATATTTAATTGGACTACCTGATAGCTGTCCCAATATTTCATTTTCTTCGCCCTGTTTGCAGCTTTGCGTACTACAGTAGGAAGTTTGGTATGTACACGTTGTACCACGGAACGCGTCTGCTTTGTGACTATTTTAGATCAAAGTTATTTTCGAAGGATTCTATTATTGATTTTTCAAGCTGTTGGGCTGTCTTCTCAAGCATCCTCCGTCTCGATTCTCTTTGATATTTGTCATACCTTACCTTGAAGATCCTCTCAATATTTTAGCTAGTTGGTAGTCCTGGGATTCCTCCTTCTGATGGTTGCCTTTTTCTAGTGTAGTCTTTTAAGTACGCGGCCACCTTAAGTTTTTATCCACAGTCTGTTTTTAGCTCAGCAGACGATTCTCTCCGGCAGGTCCTTTTGCTTTCT
>JAOPUG010000152.1:29732205-29745135 GCA_027564375.1 Micropterix facetella
TATATGGAAATTGTAGTTTTTAACTTAATATGTAGGATAAATATAAATGTCTTTTGTTCTATACTTAAGAATGTTATAATACATTTTTAGGAGGTTTTTGAAAAACTTTATATGTCCATATGGTGATATTAGGTTTTCTTATTTTCCCACTAAATCGTTAGGCGAACATTTTGGTAATGTTTCCCTGACGAGCGAAAACTTACAAGTTTCCTAGTACATATATTTAACTTAATTTTACCAAAGAGTGATCTTATTGTCAATCGATTGGAAACCACTGGCACAGATAAATTAATCCCGGAATTAAAAGGTATTGATTGGTTGCGTCTTCCATGCACGTTTTGCAAATTAATTGTGATACAAGACTCCAAAGTGGTATGTCTGTTTTAATGTAATGAACACCGGGCTCGTGTGCTGCAATTACAATTCATCATAGGCAAAATTGCAGCAGAGCGCGCGGCGCTTGATTTATTTCAATAATGGCGAACAGGATCGCTTTGACGCGCATCCACCAGATTTAATCCATTGAATTCGTGACGCGGCCCGTTCGGGGTCCACGCAATCCCATACAAATGCATGCATTACGAAAGCGCCTACGTGCTAAAAGCGACCACGTACGGTAAAGTTGCATTCTCCACCCGTGCGGCTCATCTTATCGCATGTGCGAATGGAAGACAGGAACGATAATTTATATCTCACGCACTAACACTCACTACACCCACTTCACTGGCGGCTAGTGACGCGTCCGGGTTCGTCAGCTGTAGTTATATAGCGGCTCGACGAAGTTGCGTACGATAAGAGATTTTTACGAATGCTACATACAAAAATTTAACAATACCAAATACCAAGGAAGCGACTAATAAGTTGTTAGGTCACTCGGCGATAATAATTTTTTTTATTTCATTTTTCCACGTTTACGAAGTTTGTAATAATTTTATTGTTATGCCCTAACCGAATTAAGCTGCCACCTGTTCTGATGTAGACAAAATAAATATTATTTAAATACCACTATAGTAGGTGTAGCAATATTAATAGAGAAATGTTATAGAAAATAGAACAAAAGGTAAAGGGGTAAAATTATGACAATATTCTTTTAAATATCAAACAATATATAATACGATTTTATAACTTACATTAACCCTAGAGTAAGTAAGTACAAACGGAACTGCCATGGAATTCACCGACCAAGGTCGGGCCCATCATAATACTATTTTTTACACTTCTGGGGGGTGAGCGGTGGCCTCCGGACTAACGACAATATAACCATATGGCAGCGTACGTGAAAGATAACCATACACTTCAGAAGCGCACGCTTTTCTAATGCGACCATTATAGTCTACTAATCTACATGTATTTGAACTAATCGAGTAATTTTAAAGGTTTGTAATAGTTTTACAAATAAAATGCATTTGTAATTCGAATTATTATATTTTAATTAATTTTAAACATAAATCATTAAACCTCTACCAAAAATGAACCAAAATTAACAGCTTTCACTTTGTAGGAACAAATCCGGTAAAAATCATCACAATAAATTGGATATTTTTCTTATAAACTAAAATACATACTTATAAACTAGTGTAATTAGTCTGAAAAAATAATGAATATCATAACAATTTGTTTTAGAGACATTCATGACAAACGTCGTTCTTATGTTCGCCACCAACAGCCTTTTTGCATTTGGCGCAAGTCATCTGTGACATTCTTTTCTTTTTGGATATACAGTAGCTGCAGTAGCCCTTTTTTTTAGCTGAAGGTTCTTCTTAGTCATTAGTGAATTCTATGCAGCAGGTTTTTGGAAGAATATTTTCAATGTGGCTTCGCACATGTCTTGGCAAGGTGGGAGATTCTAGTCTTTGCGTAATCCATGGTGCAGTCAGCTGAGTACTGATTTGTTTACATATCCTCTTCGCTTCAAAGGCTTTTCATGTTTTGACAACACATTGTGGCAATAAGTGACATAGGAATTAATACATTCTATGTTCAAATACCATAAAATACGCTTATTGGCCATATATTTTTTTTCCTTGAGCATGACATTGTAGAGCACATTTGATGAAGTGTGTTAACGCTACTCTTAGTCAGATTGTAATACATTATTATATCAGGCTTGCCGGTTGTTCGGCGGAGGACACCTTCTTCATCAGATGAAGATTATAGTTAAACCATCTTCGAGGACTTCGGCTTGTATGTCACTAGTGTCAAATATACATCGTAACAGAACATCGACGTGCCTTCTGGTCGAGATCGGGTTTTCTTCAACTCTTCAGGAATTTCGCGTCTATTAGATTTTATAGAAACAACAATGGTCAGTTTATAAGATTCCAGAAAAAGTGATTTCACGAGAGATACCGAAGTGTACTAATTATCATAGATTATATTGTGATTTGTGCCATGAATAGGTTGAGATAATTCTTTAACATAATATTCTCCCTGTAGCAATCCATTAGTGTTTGTGGCTCTCCCGATATATGGCACAGCATTGAACATATATTTCTTTCCAGTATCGCAGACAATTGGAATGTTGATGCCATACTTATTTGGTGTTTTCAGAATGTATATTCTGATTGGACACCTCTCACGGAATCCCAGTAATTGTTCATTGATTGTATTGTCGTTTAGTTTACATTGGGTTATAAACAGTTTCCAAACTTTTCTGATTGGAATGAAAGGATCTACTTCACCAGAAAGACTTATCATCCATCCTGAGACATCTAATTAGGAAATCAAAACGAACCCTGCTCATCACACTACACATCTTGTTCCCGAAAAGGTACTATCAAACAGCTCTTCAGTTAATAGGTGATTGTCTTTCATTGCTGCAATCAGGATTCAAATCAAAGCTCGAATTTCTATCGAGGTTGTATCTCAAAACGTGATACTGATCATACATGGGCGACGTTTCAATGAGATCTCTACAATCTGTTCAACTATTTCGTCGGTGATGAACACATCAAAATATAGTACTGGTTCAAATATATTTCGACACATACGCATTGGACCTTTGCTTGTGCGAATTATATTGATGGCGGATGTTTTTTCATGACTTAGATCTTTAGTAGTGGACCAGCTACCTCTAATCACTCTGCCAGCAGGAACAATTATACGGTGATCACGCTCTGAACTTCAAGCGGGATCTGATGATTTAGGCTGTGGCAAAACTTCTTCAATTGGTACATCATTCTCTGTTTCCGCTTCGTTATCGATATACTCATATTCGAACTCGCTCTGCACATTATCTTGGCTTAGGTGGTCTTCAATATCGCTATCACTTTCCAGCAGTTCATTACCGTCGCTCTCATCTTCTCGGCCCAATATGGCACATATATCATCTTCAGTCAGCGCCTTTCTGCTCGTCATAATAAATTCCAAAAAATAATTTCATAAACATTATGTAGGTGAGACTCAAGTTAAATTCTATTTTTTTGTACAATAATAAATTAGATATAATAAGGTACAAAAATCACAGATCGGAATTCTTCCTATTCTAATTTCGAATGTATACTTTAATATCAATGTAATCATATAAAATATAATTTAACATAACACTATGTCTACACACTAATGCCTACACAACTATATATTTAGTTTTTTTAAGACAATAAATGTTTGAGTAATCGATTAATAACTGCGTAAAGGTATTTCCTAAAAACAAAATAGAAATATCTATATATACACTTCACATCGGTATACAAAAAATATTCAACAACACTAAAATGTACACAAAAGATAACTATACGCTTCGGGAGCGCATCGACTCGTTATAAGTGCTAAACTATGGTACTTTCCTCACAGAAACAGTCATCCCGCGACTGGGTAGACCAACAACTGAGATGGCTGAGAAGGACAAGTTAATACACGCGCCGAATGAAAAGAGATAGCAATATGTTTACCGGGCGGGCGCCTCTGCGACGTAGGTTATCTTTCTAGGGTTAAAAATAGATAGAAAATACGGGTCAGAAAATAATAACAATATAATTGTCATATCAAATAAGTTTGATAATCATAGTAGGTACACGGAGAAAAATTATTTTAACTGCCCTAATCGTGGAACGGCTAGTTGTTTTAATCGTAAATCTGTCTATTACGCCATGTTTACGTAAGAATGCCAAATATTCGTTTAGATGTACATAACACCATTACTCGTAATGTTATTATAGTAACACTATTAGACTGGATTCCAACGAAATGTAATGTGGACACTTCAGTATTTTTGATTCCACTTCAGGGCGAAATGTCTTAGTCGTCATCAATAGTCCAAAATCACTGTTGTATCGTACGTGCTTCTTATACGTGAATATGCATCAGATAGTCCAAACTTCATGCAATCGATAAGGACACATCTATATTATAGCAAGACAACTGATGTTTTTTAGCGTTTTAACAATAAGATTGCTCCAGCCATACAGTGCATATACCACTGCCAGAAACGCAAATTCCTCAACGGCGTTTGAAATTCTGGTAATGGTCTTACACCATTATGCTTCAGACACGATATAGCATGCGTAATATCTTTTAGAAACCGTGCCCTTGTTTGACCATTATTGCATATGCAATAATGGCCCTATCTAGGGCGATCGTTGTTTAAAGGGCCCACGAACATATTATGTTTTTCTCACTGTATTAATTTACTGATAAATACATTACAAATACATTATGAATGGGTACGTAAACCAGATATATTTACCATTGTTCACATAATATACATATATATACACACATTCATTCACATACTGTCATCGATAACAGATTATTACCCTTTCCTTAATATACCTTCTACTTCAAGCTTTTCATGTGGAGGCATTATTCCCAGGATTCTAATACACTTTTGTTTTTCATTCTAGCTTTAACAATAACGGAATTGTGGAGTATTAAAATTTCAGATAGTATAATTTTAAAATCAAAACCCGCTGATGATGTCAACAAGTGATTAAAGTAAGGGTAGACAATGTCCTTAACATTCTAAGTCACATTTATTTATTTTTCAAGGAGATGGTTGATTGACAACTATTGTACTTTTTTACGTATTTTACGAGTTTCTCCCCTGGAAGGAATTGCCATAGAAAATCAGTAGTCACTTTTTGAGTACTATTATTTTCGTAGAAATATTATAATTTTATTTTTTGATTTTTTTTTCTTGGATTTGTTTGGATAGTGTCGTTGTGTAGGTAACACATGAAAATATAGAATAGCTTAAGAATATAACAGCAAAATAGTAAGATAACAAAATATTTCCTTTACTTTTCATTGAACTATTCATGTAGCAGTGAACCTGAAAAATGAAGAAGTTATATTAAAACCAGACATGTTTATAAAAATAGTAGTTAATTATATAGGATGCTTAAGAAAGTCTTTAATACGATGCTTAAATATTTTACTGGCAACTCTAACACTGTAATGTTAACATTGTCCCATTACAGAAGGTAAGATATTTTTAAAACGGAATTTAGGAACTAAAAGCTTATTTCTATTCCAGGTATTTAAATTAAGGCGGTCACTGATTTTATTGAACAACCTTAGATTTTTACGGACATAACTTATATTTGCAAAAATAAACTGACAAACTACAGTGAGAATATTAATGTCAATAAAAAGTTCTCATAGTATTTTACAAGAAAATTGTCCATATATTGAATGAATAGGCATGTTTGCAGCACGAACATGGTTTCAACATCAGCAGTTCCACCCTATAACATAATGCCATAAGACATAATGCTATGAAAGTAGCTGAAATAAACTAATAGGGCCGCCGTTGATAAGTCAGTCAATTGCTTGAGTTTCCTTACAGCAAAACCTACAGTGCTGAGACTATTCGCTAAATTAGATACGTGAGGAACTTATTGTAATTTACTCGTATAGTCTATATCTATTCCCAAAAATTGGTTATATCTGTAAATTTTAGTCTATTATTTTCTAATGATAAGTTCGCTCCATCACTGTTTCACATTAAAATAGGCAGAGTAAATTTAATGCCTAACCTAACGGAATTATGATTATTCAAAATTTTTCAATTTTTTGAAAAATTTGGATATTTTACATTAGCCTTACAAATACCTCATTAGCATTACAATACACATTAGGATGAACTATTTTTGTTGGTAATTTGGTCTTAAATGGTTGTGTAATTTCTGAGATACAGAAATTACAGGCAATCATTTAATATTTTTATTTATTACCCTATTTGTATATATATATCTCATACATCATTTCTATTTTTTAGACATTTTTAGATATATTGTATTTATTAGTAATTTTTTTGTAATAATTACTTTTGTTTCTTGCTTAATTATGAAGTATTAGGTATCATTACGTTATTCCATTATCTAGATAAAAACACTTTTAAAATACATACTGTTTATTTATTAAGGCAATTATATCAGGCAGGGTTTAGAACCATACTCGGCCGTATCCGTCACCCCGGGGCATTTCAAGGAACTTTATCATTATATCGCCCCGACATGAAACGTAAGGAATTGTGATGAAGACAAATCCGCGTATCAAACTTCGCCCCAGCCCATTAGAAACCAACATATTTTTAGCGAGGACCTTGGCAAGCAAAGAAATAACATCAATTCCTGAAACTAAAAACAATCTCCACGTTAACTAGGTAATAATTATCCGTTCAGTTAAGATCGCAGAGGTCAAACTTAAAAACCACAAAAACTCATACTCTAGATACTCAAGAGCAAAGAAAAATACCTGCAAAACCAACAACAACTACAACAAAAAAAGCTATTCTATGGGATCTACTACAACTTCCCAACAGCAATGTTAACAACCGGTTGCTGATAAAATACTTCCACCAAATAGGAACAACTCTAATGTTACTCATCAATTATCTCATCAATTATCAATTATCATTCTCTACTGTAGTTGTCTTATTACTATACTGTAGGTATCTTATTTTATCAATTACCTTAAGCAGTTGTCAATTACTGCCTTACATACAAATCACACTCCATACATCACTTACATAAAACATTCTAACGAAAGTATGCTGGATAAATTTGATAGTGAGACTGAAAGGAAACGAAATGATTTCAGCTATTTATAGCTCTAGGTACAATGCTTTTGTAAATAGACAAATGATAAGATTCAAACAAGTCGACCCCACATATAAAAATAATAATGGAATGTTAAGGTACGTACTACTTCGACAAATTTGGATTTAATTTAAAGTATTTAATTTGCCAAAATTAAATACTTTTTAGACTCAAAACCTAACGATTTTTAGACATCAAACTGGCCTGATCCGAGAAGATAGTGAATTAGTGACCGCCCTCCAAGTAACTGCGACAAAACTCGACAGCACGAATTACGCTTATTCCTTTGTGTTCTGTGGCAGAATATAGCATTTCAGTTAAGGGAAGTGTGCTGCTAATGAATGCGATAAGATAATTAATCAACTCCATCCACCTTCTGTTTTAAAACACCACCTAAATCGTACAACGATGCATCGCAATGGACAGCGAACGCTTTGGAATAGTCCGGGCTGCCAAAATACGACCTAAAACTAAAGCAGATTTCAATTTTTGAAAAGACTTTTCCGCCTCTGGTGTCCATGCAAAAGGTAGTTCTCTACCTTTGCGGGTACTCGTCAGCCAATATAAAGTAACAGCTATACATAAAATATTCTGTATACACCGAAGATACCAGCCAACTCTGCCATTTTGGGAGAATTAGAAATAGGAAAATCGAGAATGCATTTTAGTTTTTTTCCGAATCGGCATGTATACCATGAGAATATGCTGCATACCCTAAATATTTCAAATAGTACGCATTAGACTAATATGGTCTGTCCTAAGTAATGCTACGGACTGGCCAAAAATAAAAAAAAACTCGAAAAAGTAGGCAGGCATATATAGTTGGATATAAAATAAATCTAGAAAATCTTGTTCTAAAATACAAAACTTGATAAATTCAATAACAAAAATTAATCAAATCGAATTGTTCTTGTTTTTTTCTCGTCAATTGAAACATAAATATGATAACCATGTTGTATTATAACTACTAGAGTGATAACAAAAAATCTGAGAGAGTTTGCTGCATTGCAGTCGAATTTCCTACAAGATATCTATACATGTTAATTGTCACCTGGGAAAATATCTTTTTAAACTATATATTATATCGCACACCTAGGTATTAGACCAACCTTTTAAACAAATAACCGGAAAAGTAGCAATATACATCAGCAACTTTGGCCCCTCGCGTGATTGGTAACCCCTGATCTACCCAAAATGGCTTCAAACCTATTCCACTAAGTTTATCTCGTTACTATGATTCCAAAAACACCCAAACACACTATGGCTGCTTTACCTATTGGTCAGATCCTCCTCCAAGCCAAGTAACCCAAGATCGAAATTGCTGCCACCAGGATCGCCAGGATCGAAATTGGTGCTTAGGATCACGCAGGTAGGCTGCATACAAAATTTGCAGGGAGGTTGCATATAATATTTTCAAAAAAACTGGCACTTTTTTTAAATTGATAGAAAGTTTAACATACATCAGGCGATTTAAAACTTTGTTTTAGAGAGTAATATGTTTTTCGAATGTAGAAGATACAATTACAATATCATCAAGATAACAAAAAATGTTGTTATCGAAGAAAGGATCGAAAAATTTATTTGCCAATCTTTGCATACAAGCCGGCGATTTGCGCAGCCCGAATGCACACACGACAATTTGAAAAAAATCCATGCCCAGGAAGAGTGAAACTACACTTTACTCAAGAACAAGGATCGAAGAGAATTTGCCAAAATGCTGTCGATAAGTCGATAGACGATTAGTATTTGCATCTCTCAAATTGTCCAGGATATTGGTAATACTTGGAAATGGATAAGCGTGCGCTTCGTAATGGAATTCAACTTTCAGCTATCGAGACAGAATCAAAGAGTATCTACCGTCTAACTTCGGAACAAAAATTGTTATATTATTCCAACAACTAGTGCTAGGTCCGATAACTCCTAACTCTACCATTCTATCTACTTCTTCATACAATAGCGACAATCTTGCTGGTGACAGTGGAAAATAGCGTTGTTGTACGGGAGGATGACCTCCAGTTTCGATGACCTCAGTACTACCAAGTTCTTTCACTTCAGTAGAATTTTTCTCAAAACTACTAAACATCAGTAGAGCGAGCGACTATTGATATTCAGTTAATGAAGTAAAAGGATGTAAAACACTAGATTGCATCGCTAGACTCAAAATTAATGTATTTCACAATTTCTGGAGCCAAATCAAATTCTCGAACAAAATCAATACCCAAACTAAGGGAGCACTAATATCTGGAGCTATTACAGCTCGAATAACATCACAACGATTATTGAATTTAAAGGGTAGAAACATATAGCCAATAGTCTTAATAGAACTTATATTAAAATTTGCTGTGTTCAGTCACCGACGGAGACTTATGAAGAGTATATCCGATATCAACTAAAAAATTATGTGAAGTGGCATCCAAAATTGTCACACTCGAACCTGTGTCGAGTAGACCACAAACAGCTATATCACCTAATGAAAAATCTAAAAGGGGACGACAGTCATATTTCTCATATGCAAACAATATCGACGCAGAATGCAGGAAACCTCTATTCTGCCCCGCCTTTCTCGTTTTTCGACTTCGAATGCTGTGAATTATTAGCCCTGTTTTTACTAGAATACTGTTGATAGCACGGCATCAAATTTAAGAGTATAATTCCTAGTTGTGTATCTTCTGTCAGAGGTTTCGATAATTGCTTGAAATAACCTTGCATGATAAATACAAAAAATATGCATCTTCTCATCGGGCTTCTGCATACGAGCACGAATGAACATCAACACATCTCGATCATAATTCAAACTTCCAAAATTTGAAAGAAGTTCAGTAGGTAACTGTTAGTAACTCCCTATCTTCCAAGGTCTAGCTCGATATCAGCTAAGTGCATGATGTCTGAACAACTCGCAAACAGATTTTAAAAGCCTTGCATCCGAAATGTTGTGAGAACGACGGTTCTCTGCAAGTCGTTCGAGGAACTCAACTACTATCGAGTTGCCGTCGTAAACAAAACTCAAATGTAATTGGCTTGAGAACGTTATCATATCTAAACTGATTATCCAAAGTAATATGGTCAGAATCAACTACATTTGCCGACGAGATAAATTTTCTATATAAAATTGTTGAAAATCAACGGGCATAGTAGGTAGAACGATAGGACTCCGTAATGGAATCGTAGAGCGTCCTATCTTCTTTAATTAAATAATATCTAAGACCTCATTTTTTTAAATCTGTACTATTTTCTTTCAGTCTGAAGTAGTAGGATTTATTATAGAACTTCTATGAAACTTGTGTGCAGTTTTTGTGCTTATCTATTCATATATTTTTTTATTTTTTGAAACAAAAAAACTCTTGAACTAACTCTTGTAAACATGAAAGTCTGAAAAGTGAATGTGCCTGCGCTGTGTTTTTTATTTATTTCTGAGGCTGTGGAGGCCATATGACGAACGCTTAAGACTTCTCTTTCTACTTCATTTTTCGTTCTAAGGCACGGATAACGCCTGTGGTACAATTGTCTAGTAATCATATTACGATTTGTGGTAGACCTTACAGCTCGTGACGTCGCTGGCTTCGGTTTCAATTCGGTGTATAGGAGAGACAAAAAATGTAGGTCTCTTCGCTCCTTGATTTTCAGCAACTGAAGCTTGTTTCTGGACTTAGTGACGTGTTTGAACTCATGGAGGTTAATGTACAACGTATACATACATATTGCAGTCTTTCAAATTATGAATGGTTCTCAAATTGGTGTCTACCTACTACTGTCCAGAAATCTACAACAACATTTCTTAATTTAATAATAGAAAAGTAGCGATATATATCGGCAAATTTGAAGCGTACCATTAATGGTAACCCCTGCAATCCAAAATGGTTTAAAACCTAATCCAACAAGTTTCTCTCATCACCACGATTCCAAAAAATATACATATGCTATGCTTGCTCTATGTATTGGTCAGATCCTCATCCAGACCAAGTAAACCACGATGCACTTGCGTGACTCGGACCGAATTTGCTGCCACCTGGTGGTGCTTAGGGTCACACAAAATACAAATCGCCTACTGTTCCATTTAATATAACTGTCAATAATAATAGTCTAGAGTTAAGCAAATCTACAAAGTTCCTAGGTATCACAATCGATTGCCATCTCAGTTGGAACATCTATATCAATGCGCTGTCATCGGCTATATATGCGATTAAGTGATTATTATCTATTGCTATCGATCTTATTTGATTTCTGAAATTATATTTTTTATTTGATCATAATTATCTTGTTGACATGTCATCCATTGTATTTATTATCATTAATATTATTATTATTGTTATTATTGTTGTTATCTTTATTATTTGCTTTTAATTATTATTTTTATTTTATCTATACATGTAGTATATTGCTATTACATTTTTATTATTAATATTAGATTTATAATATATATTTATGTTTTTCTTTATTTATCATTTTATTATAAATATCTGTAAATTAATAATATTACTATTATATTATCAATATTATATAGTTTAAGATACGGCTGCCCATGATCACTCTTGGATCATCAAACACCACTAGACTACTGTCTCGGCACATGCCTAGGACTAGTGAGGCAGTAAAATCTATTGTATATTTGGAATACTCTAATAGATCTAACCAAGTACATAATTGATTGTTATATATGGATAAGTAATAAATAAAAAATATGTTATATATGGATAAATGAAAAAAATATCAAAAATCAGGAAATACCAAATGCATGGCTGTCCCCGTTGAAATTGTAAACCCAACTCGATGTTTTATTGTTTGTCCCTATACGTGCTAATCAATTAATAAATTCAGACAACTCTTCTCATTAATTAACAGCGACAAAAATCTCAATGAAGAGGTGAAAAGCCAAATTGGTGTTACTTCAGACTGCAGTCTCAATTCAAATCCCGTCTTCTATCACAGAGGACGAAAACAACCATCTACAAGACACCAGACCAGTCTTAACTGATGCTTCAGAACCTGAAGCTGAACTTTAACCAAAGCGGATGAAAACGCACTAGATGTATTTAAACGACGTAAAATATTCCGCAGGATCTTCTGAGCCGTTCAGGAACATAGGGCGTAGACAAGACGAATAAGCAAAGACCTGCATAACCTGGATATGATAAACATGTTGTGGGATTCCTGAAGTTTCAAGTGAAAAGCTGTTGAAAAGCATTTTCTGTAGAAATTCTGAAGTGCATTGTAAAGTCGGATGACCAAAACTGCATATGGTTTGATTCTGCGTTTAAAGATCTGAATGCACTTGAAGTGAACAACTAGAAATCCAAAGCACAGAATAGGGTGGAATGGAGGAAGATTCTTGACTAAGACAATACTCACAATGAGTTGTAGCGCTAAAGATGATAATTAATAAATAAATATTTTTTTTTTACCCATGCGATAACGGCCCACTTTAATGTCTAACAACAATTATCTTACAGACAGCCGACTTTGTATAATATCACGTGGCAGTACTCAGGCGGTCACCTATCCAAGTACTGACCACGCCCAAATACCTTCGCTGCTACAACTTTTTGTCAGAAATTACGAAAGAAACTGAAATGTTTATTTATTTTCAACTACTACTGCCCGGTGGCATAGTGGTTAGGTCGCCTGATCTTACATTGTAAGGTACCGGGTTGGGTACCAATTTCTGTTGTCGATCGGTGCAATAAGACACACACTTATACGCATGTTACGCGCACACATACATATAAACACTTTACAGTGGGGTTGGTTGTAAGAGATTGTCGTATGATAATAAACCAGCCCATTGTGAAATTTTATTTTATTTTATTTTTATTTATTTTAATATTTCACATTCATTTATAAAATAGGTTTGTAATGTTTAAAATCTACCTTGCTAGAGTAATGCCCGTACTAA
>JAOPUG010000152.1:30268827-30280033 GCA_027564375.1 Micropterix facetella
CCTTAATCTAATTAAAATTACTAATCTCAGGCATAACTCGGACACGTCCAGCCAACACGAACTATAATTCATGTGAAATAAAATTAAAATAAATAAATTAATTAATTATTAATCTGGTATAACCAGTGCAATCTCAGAATCAGTGCTAACTAATATCAACCACTAAAAAATAATTTTAATCGAAATTCAATAATATTTAAAAATCAATGGAAATTCATAATATGAAATCATAAAATAGTTTCATTCAAAATTAAATTTTATATCAAAATCAATGCGAACTAATATCAACTACTAAAATAATTTCAATCCTAATTCAATAATGTTTAAAACAAAACGGTTAAAGGGCCAATCGCTAAGGAGTTCGTTAATCTATGGCGGACCATATTACCATAGTTCATGCTATAGAAACTGACCTTTTGTCAATCGTCTAAAAATACAATCACTGAGATTGTCGTTATCAGAAACATAATTCCGGTGTTATGATGGAAGTACAAGTTGAATTTTGGTGACTCTGTTAGCCAAAAAGCTTTCCATAAGCGTGGGGTTGGACCCGAGTGAGAGCAACTGTGGAATCTGCAAATGCAAGTATTTTGTCAGTTTGATTATGAGGTGTATATATATATCAAGAATAAATCGAAAAACTTTGCTAACAGGTGTATACCACTTTACTCCAACCGAGAAAGTGATATTTCCTTGGTAAGAGCTATTTAAGAATTTGCACTCACCAAATCATAGGAAAGTATCGGAATATGAATACCATTTCACCAAATTCACTCCTGTCGAGGCAAGAGCCTGAGTGAGCCCATCGCAATGGGATATAGCTCAATTTTTATGTGCCACGAAAGTTTATATGTCACCCATGTAAAATTCCTCCCTCAAAGCCGTTGAACATCGAAGGAAGTTAGGTTCTACTTTGTACGCTCACTTCCTAAGACTATGGATGGCTAGGTAGTGCGAGCAGTTCAGACCGAATAAAATTCTACAGACAGTCCTGAAAAGTTGACAAAGGCTCGTCTTTATGAAATCGGTAGAATACGCGATGATGTGAATCCGAGACCAATATTACGAAATCAATTCATTTAATATCAGCAATCAAAGCGCTTTTGAACAACCGAAAATTTTGATCTGAAGATCTGCTTGCGAATTTTAACCGGGGAAGAGAATATCATTCAAAGACTCATCGGAAGACGTTTTCTGACTTGCATAAAAAATACGTATGCGAGCCGGCACATGACCGGGACGATAAAGAGCGAAGTGTGGAAAAAAAATTGCGGAGAGTCAGATAATATTTCTTTAACCCTAGGATATCATTCTTGTTTCCTTTGACATTTTGAGGAACTTTTGTTTAGATTTCATTTAGAGTGCCGTTGAGGAATGCCGTTGGTACATCTGGATGTACCAACTCCAATCGTTCTGTAGTGTATAGGACAATGCCATTGCGATAGTTGGCATTTTTGCCGCTGGCGTATATACATCCCATTTGTAAACGTGCCTTTTTCACTCCGTCTGCTCCGTCTGGTTTAGTTAAAAAAAACCATTTTGTATCATTCAGTTTTATGGCGTCAGGTAACTTTGCCAGTTTCCAAGTTCCAAATTTTTCATGTGGGTTCAGTTCCTTGGATATGGCCTGTTGCTACTCCATTCCAGCATCAATAGCTTCCTCATATAATTCAGGATATTTTCCACCAGTTAAATTATAATATGCTGTATATGGTTCATATTCATGTAACTATTGAAGTATCATTTCTTAGTTGAAATTGCGTTCTAATATTCTTCTTGTCCGATATTAACTTTATTCTTGGACTCTCGTCGAATCTAATATCTCATACACATATCATTCGTTTGTTCTTCATATCCTAGAGACGATAGCATTTTCCCCGTATCCAACCATTTTGGTTTCTATCGCTCGTTCATCTCACATTTTAGATTTAGGTAGGATATGTGGCCAAGCTTTGTACTCAAAAGCTGTAAGTCTTGATAAAACAATTTTTCCATTATGGTCTTCCTTTTATTTCTGACGCTATGTTATTTAGCAAAAAATAATCCTTATGATGAAGCCTTTCGATCGGTATGGTAAAGCTACAAGGTAAATATGTTTCTCGTGTAACGGGTTCGATTCCCGGTTCAACCATGTAATTATTTAAATATATATGAATGCAGTTTAAATTGTTTTTTAAATTCAAATAATGTCTTCTTTCAGTAAAATGTTCCATCTACAATATTCAAGGTACTTTCCTTCCATGTAGCATAGCCGTGGGACGCCCTGTAGATACCCTGAAAAGATACATTTTTATGTAATATAATTTCACCACACTGTAGTTTAGTTGTGAATATTTTTCTCGATTAATTTCGGAAAATAAGTTTATTATTCCATCCTTGATTTCAACACCCATTCTTAAGAATGTGACTTTCTTGCTTATTTCATTCAATCTTCAAATCGACTGAATATTGTGGGACAATTTCGGTATTATATAACTCTTCATAATGTTTTCGCGTAGATCTATAATGCAACTGTAATAATCCCTTTTTCTCTACTATTGCTAAATTTACTTTATTTCGTTAGGTATCTTTTTGATATTCACCATTTCTCTTTCGACATTTTCCATCACCAAATATTCCGATGCCCCGGAAGCAACAATAAATGATACCTGGTTTCCAGAGACATCCGCGCTGAATGCTGCGACTACTTCATAGGTCGCAGTTTTCGCCGCTGCGTGAGTATTTCTGATTAGAGCTCGGTTTCCTCTGCGTCTGAAACCTCTGTCTCAATAGCATCGTTCTCTCGGTGGTCTTGCACTCACCTTGGGGAAATCGGACATTTTGTGTCCTGCCTGCTCACACCCGCACAACTTGTACTGAAACGCTACTCTCGAATAACTCGAGGTTTACGGATTAATACTATTTGTCCCATTGCTAAGCTTAAGTTCAGAGTCCAACAAATGTCTTTTGTCTAAACACAGGGTAAGGTTTTCCGTCATTATTCCATTAGTGGAGTTAAAGGTATCTATCATACTTCTCAGATAGGTAAGAAGTGAGTGACATGCCTCGATGCTTCCAATTTAGATCCTGCATCCTCGCTGTCTCGTATTAGACGGTCGATCTTCCAGAAGTGATCTTCCCTTGTAGCGCTTCGACGTTTTAGAGTAAGTAATTTTCTTTTGAGGTATAACTTTGAAATTTTACTTTTCCGTTCGATGACAGCCTCTAGCACATCCATAATTTCCAGAGTAGTTTTTGAAACCTTATTATATTCCAAGTGTTTATCACTTACACCCTGAATAACGATTGACCTGGCTTTGACGTAGATCTTGTGCTCGAATTTCATATCTTTCTTCGTGGCATCAGTTACACCCTTTTTCTCGAGAATCGATTCCACGTGAAATTCCAGCTAGAGAAATTCACGCCGAAGAAAATTGGTAGCGAGATGGCAGCTATTTTGTCTTCACTTTTTTTTTTGTTTCTATGCGACAATTTCAGCCCGATATTGCACGATCTGGGCCCATACCTTTTGATATCGCAGCCGCATAGAATAACAACGTGTTTTTCATTTATTTAAGTTGAAGAAACTCAATTAGAAAACTTGTTGTGGAAAATATTTAAAAAAAATATTTATTCAGAATTTATATTATTATTAAAGATAACATATTCAAAATAAAAAACTTTATAACATCCTTTTAATTTGTCTAGCTGTTAATATTTCTTCAAAAATCCTTGCAATTAGCGTGAAATTAACGTTTCTTGTTGTATATTTGTTATATCTCAAAAAATATTTTTTATTAGTAATTTTTGTCAAAACTGATAGATTGACCCCAGGCGACATGTAGGTACCTCATTTTTGGAATCTCGTCACGATCATAAACTTTCATTTTGTTATTTCCACCGTTTTTTCGGTTTTAAGCTTTAAAAAAGCAAAAATCCGTAAAATTTTGATTTCTCATCATTTTTGATGATCTCTTCTCATCTCTTGGAATGTTGTAGCTTAAAAAAGAGTATGTTAGCTAATCCATCCAATTTTCCCATTATTTATCCTTGAATGTAGATATTGTATTGAAAAAAATATTAATATACCTATTCATTTCTAAATCTATAGCAGCATTTAATTTTGTGACATTAATACCTACAAAAACATTACGTGCATCGATCCTTCTGAAAATTACGATATTAGGTTAATATAAAGCATAACCAAATTTAACATAATATTAAAATTTACAAGTAATTGCATATAACATGAAATCGAAGATTATCGCGGCTTCTAAACGGATTTAGCGCTTGAATTTTATAGCATCCGACGTTTCGGCGCTGTTGCCAGTAAATCTTTGATATTCTTGTTTTATATAAGTACATGAAATTTCCATTTTATTCATTGTCGTCCTATTAAATGTGCTGTTATAATTTAAATAAATTCATCAGAATTTAAAAACAATGACCTTGTTTTTCTCAACAATCGTATTGATGCAATTACTGTGTCATTTACTACGATGCGCAAAATAATGGATCATCCGAAACTAACCAAATAAATTCGAAATAACCTAGAAACTCTCCGTGGCAACAAATAAAGGAGGAAGAACTAGCATTCCTCGCTTGTAAAATGTAAACACTGCATGCAAGAAAAAGTGAGCGAGCTTTCCCGACGATTTTTACAGCCCTGAATAAGTGGCCCGCATTATTAACATACAAATCGCCCCAGTGGCGGCGTGCGCCGCGCGAACGCTAGCGTCCCGACTGCATAATTGGTGGAGAAAAGTGGACACAAAAAAAGGGTGGAAAAGCTCGTTGCACTCTGATAATGAGTACCGCCGCTTGCGCGTAATATGGAAGGCGGGTGGTCACCGCGTGCATATTATTCCTCTAACAGAGACGTCATGTCGCCCGTGATTTATTCACACGGAAAACCGCCACTGAAAATTGTTAACGTTTTTTCAGCGAAATTGGCAATAATTATTATGTCGCGGTCGCTGTGTGTACTGTTGTGCAGTGGCGGATTTTCAGAAATTTATAAACATGGCTGTTGGGCCAGTGAAGCCCGTAGGAAGTTTTATTTTTATCCTATAATCCGGAAGCTCGTATTTCCTTCAAATTACCTTCAAATTTCCTTCACATTAGAAATAAAATCCTTTACCATTGGTCGGTATTTATGGATACATACGTTCACGTTACCATTGCAATAATACCGCCGTGATTCACAACAAAGAATAAACAAGAAAAGTAATTTCGTCGATGAAACAGTGCAACAAATCATACTCGTATTACGCGTTAAAAATCGTATTTTGTCACATCCACAACCACATTCCTACTCGGATCTATGAGTACCGATTCCATTGTATTTTATCATTCTTTATTTAATCCATTAATCCTTCGAAATGCTGCTTTTCTCCCTGCAATTTCCAAACGGATATTTCCGACCGCCTAGAGTTCCACCGCATTTCACGGTCAAGATGTTTCATATAGACCCATAAGTCAAATTTTGAGCTATACATGCTCCATACAAACATGTTGTAGTTTTTTTTTCACAAAAATAAAGGCGCTAATTATTATGCGTTATAAATAAATTTAACATTAAATATTTCTCAATTTTTTCTTGGACAACTGAGTAAACGTTCAATTCTGCTGTATTATACTATTTTAATGGGGTTTTATTTCGAGTTCTCCCATACATTAACACGTTCAGGATGGCGTGGTCCACCGGTAGGTCTCGAAGAATATTCCAGCTGGCTGTCGTGTATCACCAGTAGGCCAAATAAAAAATATCCTAGGAGGTAGCTTGACCCTCCCGTGAGTTATTCAACCCATAGAGAGAATTATAGCCAACTATGCCTGTGATAAATAAGGTCGGATACAAAAATATATAATATCCGTACTGCTTAAAGTGCAAAAATCTAAACAAATACTTATGTACCTTTTCCAGCATTAGCATATATGTACCTCCATGCGGATTTCAAAAAGCTGCATTAGTTTACATACGACTTCTAACAATTGAGTTGTAAAATATATCTGCAAAAGTCCAAATAAACCAAATAATCACACCCTAATCCAACCACAAATCCAACCTCACATATTGGTATATAGCACCGTTGACAAATTTCAACATATGCTCATATATGTTGTATATTTGTATATTATTCAATTTAGTTGTATACATATACTTAAGGCATTCTAGTTTATTCTAGCGCCTTTTAATCGGTAACTTATTATTAATAACAGGAAATGTAGCTATATACATCGGCAACTTTGGCCCGTCCCATGTTTAGTAACCTCTGACCTACCCAAAATGGCCTAAAACCAATTCCAATAAGTTTCTCTCGTCACCACGATTTCAAAAACACCCATATACGTTATGATTGCTCTTCCTATCGGTCAGTTCCTCCTCCAGGCGAATTAAACCAGGATATACCTGCAGCAGCGCCCAAAATGGCATAAAACCTATTCCAACAAGTTTCTCTCGTCATCACGATTCCAAAAATACCCATATACGCTATGCTACCTTTTGGTCGGATCCTCTTCCTGGCCAAGTAAATTAGGATGTACCTGCAGCAGCTTCTGAGGGACTAGGATCGAATTTCCTGCCATCTGGTGGTACTTAGGGAGGATGCATACCAAATTTGGTTAAGATCGGACCATGGGAATCATTCGGACATACAGACAAAAACAAACGAACAAACGCATAAACGCACAAACGCACAAACGCACAACATGCATCATATTATATCACCAGTCCTATGAAATACTGAGGACGGGCCAAAAACCAGTATAACTCTGAAAATATATAGCCGGCCTTATGCTGATTATTATGTCCATACTACTTTACCATACACATATACTAATTGGACATTTTCACAAAGGAAAGATTGAGATAAAATTTCGAAATATTATCCAAATATCTGAATGTAAATTTTAACATTCTTTTTTGGGATTAGGCGTTAATCTTATGATTTATCAAATTGTATCGGTGGCCAAAAATCTACGCGGGGCACGGCGCGGGCGCGCGCCGCGGCGATGTGGGTCGTGCAATAATTCACGGGCAGACGGATGGCGGCCATAACGCTAACAGCAAAATCCAGACCACCTGAACCCATCACCTCTTCATGTTTGCGGAGGGGCTTTGGTGGAGGAGCTCACGCACGCCCGGCCGCTGTAACCTGTACGTGAATCCCGGCGATTCTATGGGATAAATCATCGAGCACGCGCGATCATCATGTCGCGCAACTGGATTACAAAGGCTACGCGAAATGTCTGCAACTAGTCGCCAACTACTTGTATAGTACATTAAAAATATTCTATCCTCTTTTTCTTCGGGCGCCGTCTCCGGAGCGAAGGTTGCTACAATTCTGGCTATTTATAACTTATAAATTGCTGCTCCAAATAAAAATCTTGTACTCTTCCTATAACATTGAAGTAAATGGCAAGCACGTCTTCGTCTTTGAGGTTTTCTACCTTGGATTTTGCTTCGAATTATAAAGCTGCAGTAGGTCATATTTTTTATTCTGAATTATGTGTCAAAAATACTCAAAGTTCCTAGTATTTATAATGTATATCGTATATGTTGTAGATGGAGCTGCTGCCGCTTAAATGGAGTACCATAGAATTATTATTATTATTGATTTTCTTTCCTTGGTGTTGACGCTGTTCTAAGGTTTTCTGAACCTTGTATCACTGCAACCATCTCTAGTCTACTGTGATCGCCCCCTAATATAATTCCGAGCATATCTTCGCGTCAGTTTAGAACGTTAATACGTTTTTGGCACTGGATTGTTTTACTTCTGAGGTAGTTATCCAGGTGGATGTTTCTTTTACGCATCAGTGGACCATATGTGCACACGAGGTGCAGGAGATTTTCTACTACTATTTAGCAGAGCCTGCATACCCTAGTGTCTCAGAGATTGAAGTTGAACATGTGTTTATTCTGATCATAGTGTCCTGTGAGTGCTTTCACCAGTTACCGTAAGTTTTTTCTACTTAGTGCTGAAGCCTCGTGGGCAGTCTTAAGATCTTAAGCTTTGATTAGCCTTTTGGAATCATTCAAGCCTGGTATGCTCTTCCAGTGATTAAAGGATTGGTCTATATAGAGGGAATTTTTAAACCCAGTGAGACATCCTCATGTCCTCGCTCACAAATTTAGGCGGCTTTCTCCATCCATCCGTTTGGTCTCTGGCTCGAAGTCGCATGTGCGACCTCTACCTGATGTGAAAACGCGTTATTCTGTTACTCGGAAATATCGCGGAACCGTGGCGTCCTTCACTCGGAGAACAGCCCGAGACCGGGTGGCCAACAGATCGTTTCTAAGATAGGTGTCAACAGGTCGCTATCTACCCCTGCGTCTTTAGTAGCATTACGATTCCAGACTCCCCCCCCCCCTCTCGCCCGGATATTCGTCAGTTGAGCAAGTCCGATAATCCGACCAGTTCATCAAACGTCCAGGGCAGCCCAAGGTGTTACGCGTCGCGTGAGTTGTGAGTCGGGTCGACTGAATTGACAAATTTGCCATATGACCCGATTTGCATGGCCCCATTAGGCCCCAATTCCTTAGGACCCGGAACCCTTCGACCACTTAAAGCCAGTCCTTCGGTTCACCATATACATCGCCACAAATGCTACAACATATATGTTGCAGTCTAGCATCGCCAGTCCTTCGGCTGTACATATCCAGTACTTTGGATACTATTTTCACAACACAGGTCCTTGGCTGCATTCGCTACACACCGTGAAACAATTCTTTGGTGCACCTTCTGCACCTACTAGCGCGGCAGCTACCTCTTTTTTTAAGCCTTGTATTCGTGCAACATTTTTTCTTTGTCGCGCGACATTGTCCTTTGTTCTAACTTCATTTCGTATGTGTTTTCGGTAGTTGAGCGACATATTTCACCGTTAGGACTGAATTCTGGAATTAATCTGCATATCAACGCCAACCTAATTTGAGGGCTAATTCAGTTTTGCAATTTTGTATCTTGTTTGTTTAATGATGGCGAAATCATTCTCAAAATTATTTCAAAGTGATTTTTAGACATTCCTATAAAATTAACAAATGGTACATCACATATTTTAGGCTCAATTAATATACCGACTCTTTGAAACAAATTTTTTCGAAGCTACTATTTTTTTTTCTCTTTTTCATGCCGTAATATTCATACCAATAATAACGATCTCCATACGAACTACCACCAACTCTTCTAGTAATATGTTCGCGGTGACTGGATAGCGTGGATGGCAGGATGTGGCGTGAGATTCTTCCGAAATACCCCAAACGTAGATGTTGGCGACATGTTGCGAAATTTACGTGCAATTTCTCTCCTAGTGGATACATGGCTTAGGCATCGCGAAGGGATAGGGTAGTTAGTTGACATATTTAGATCTGCGGCTTTCAGCTAACTGACTTGGAAATGGCGCGACTGTTCTACTTCAGCGGTTTTTATAGTATTATGTCTTAAACTGCAATGAGAAAGGACTGGGGTCGTGGAATCTATTTTTGTACTCCAAAAGAGAGTTATTCGGTCAATATGCCGACTAGGATCTAGGGACATATTGCGTGAACTTTTAAAGACATGAATATCTGCACTATGGCTTCTCAATTTATTTTTGGGAATACTTATAATATGTTAGCAAAAACCTGACACAATTCAAAAAGTCAGTGATCGGGATAATGTAAAAACAATAAATAAAATTAGTTTTCAATTCCCAAGTTTCGACTAGAAAAGATAGGATCTTCTTTTATGTGGTGTATTCACTTTTATAAAGGAATTCCTTAAGGAATTTGAAATTTTCGCAAAAAAACAATAATTTAAGTCTTGTATTAAAACACATTTTGTAAAAAAGCTTATTATAAAATACAAGATTACTCAACTGATAAAGGTACGTGTGTTAAACGATGTACATATGCTTGCACAATATTTTAAGTTACCCTAATTGCTTTTCTGCCTTTCTCTTTTATTTCTGTTCATGTGTTCAATGGCCAGAACTTTATGGATGTCGATATTCTGATATTCGACAACTGACTACCTGGACAGATGTAGGTCGGAGGCGTATCTGGAATGCCAAGTAATTATTTTTAAAAAAATATATCTAATATGAAACTAATTGTGACAAAACAAGTGGTCAATGGTTTTATTTAGAGGTTCTTCCCATTGAAGAAATTCATGAATCCGTCGAAAACGAATGTAATGTACTATTATTGTCTTTTGCTGTTCTGCATCTGTACGTAAAATTGTTACAATGCATAAAAACGTTTTATTTGATTTATAGTATCTGCTCGCACGCACCTGAAGCAAGTCATCTTGCCTGGTCGCTGTCCATCCATAGGTTGACGCCTTCAGTGCTCTGTTTCTCGATGTACTCCATGTATCTCCTCTAACGCGAAAACTGTTCGAACAATGGCCAAGTTTCCCGCTGGTTTAGAACGTTCCGCTAGTCTAAGCAGCTCTCTTGAATTGCTTGTTGTCAAATTGTTTGTTAAAAATAACACAGCGGAAAAACGCTTAAAATTCCTTTACAATTGATCTCGTGAGGATATTTCAGTCGTGAAAACTATTTTGCGATCGATTCTGAAATCATACCTTGAGTGAGAATATTAGAATTATCCAGATTTTGTTTTTCAGCGGTTGTAGCATTTGTAAGAGACAAACCACAGCAAAAATGCCAGCAATACCACGATGAATTTTATAGGGGTAGCGATAAATAACTCACTTTACGCCCATTTTGGTGTTAAGATTATCACGTGCGTAAAATATTTACCGTAAATGCAAATCATATTCAAATGGAACAAAGGTAATTGATTGAAGTAGTGCAGGTTACAATGAATGACTAGGAAATATATAACTCTGGAAATCGATTGATTTATAACCATTCAGAGTATCAATGACCTCTTTATTGAACTTAAATTTCTCTTCAGTCAGATCTTTTTAAACTTTAGACTTAGTCCGAGGTAGTCAACCATGTCAATTCAATGGATTATCCTTCAATATTGTGATTTTTATTAGTAGTCCAACATGATGAAATTTATCGTTTCTACTGTTCCTCGCACTTCGATCTACTTACGACCTGGGTAAGAAGTCATCGTAAAATCATTTGTTTTAAATACTGGTCAATTCACGTCGCTTGTTTGTACATAAGTCCTTAGTCGTATATTGTATATTGATGGTGCTATTAATATGCATCGATATTGTCCGTAACTTGTCTTCATGCCTCTTTCCGTTTCTATGTATCTCGCGTTAAGTCC
>JAOPUG010000152.1:30304927-30315669 GCA_027564375.1 Micropterix facetella
TAAGTTTTTACTTAGTTGGGCGACATGGGAATGATCATCACATACAAGCGGGACATAACTTGCTGTGGGTTTAATTTATTTGAAAGTTAAATTGTATGCGATGCGATGTGGAAGTGACGTTTCAAATTCTGTACAATGCTTAAATAAATATAAAGTATTAGCAATGGACCGAGAATTGATCTCTAAGGCATTCCGGACCTAAATTCAACGTAATTTCCACCTGGTCGGAATTCCTTCAACACAACTATTGGTTGCATACTGGGATGCAAAACTGATGCGACAAGACGAAGACTCTTGATCCTAGCCGGATTTCTTTCTTCTTTTGAGGAGGTAGTGAAAATGTACGTGCCGACTGGAAAAAATATTAGGTTATCGTATATGATAGGAATAAATTATAGTTATATGGTAGACGCTAGGTAGTGGTAATGTATATGTATTTATATCATGCTTCTAAATATGGGCAAACAACTCAATTTTAACACTCTTAATTCTAACCCTCGCCACCGAAATCTTCTTCGCGAAAGTCGCAAGTACGCCAATCATTCTTTTTTTACGCCAAGATTCCACTACCTGACGATCTTGACCACTCTCGTGGCCGCTACACAAATGTATTCAAGGGCCGGTACGGTCATTAGTGTTGGAGAACAAGTGCTTATTCTCGGGCCTACCGCATGCCTAACTTTCATTATCTGAAGCCGTTTCGAGCACCCCTTTTTTGCTCAGAATGAGCAAAAGAAATTGTTGGTAGGCTTGTTTACTTCTATTTTGATTCTCTTGTTTGTTTGTTTCTATTATTTATTGTGAACTTTCACAATGACTTGGCTTGCTCTCATACGGTAATCTCTTACAATCAACCCTGCTATGAAATGTGTATATGTACGTGTGCGTGTAACATGTGTTTCTTGTTATTGCATTCGATCGAATATCAATGGTATACGTGCATAACAATAACACTTTGAATTGAATCGCATTAGAGATAAAGTTCTTTAATTCTGTTTATCCCTTGCGGTAACAGTTCACTTCAATGTCTAACGACAATTATCTTACAGGTAGCTGTATTTTATAAGATCATGTGGAAGTACTCAATTGGTAACCCATCCAAATACTGATCACTCCCGACGCTGTATAACTTCGGTGATTTCACGGGAAACATTGTTTCAATGTAACATTGTTTCAGTGAAAAAAATCAGCATCCAACACTATGATATTCTTTACTTTTCCCCATCGTCCTTTCATGGCGACAAAAAACATATTAAAGAAGTTTGTGTATAGATACGATGTATGTCTATGTACGCTATTCGTGAGTGTGCGCTAAATAAGGCTGTAGCGTTGAGCCCTTCCGGAAGCTTTTAAAAGTTACCTCAAAGAGAATAAAAATGAATCTCCCAGCAAAGGAGTGGTACCATTTGGGAGCACCTCACCTCGACATGGGCAAACGAAAATAGGACAGATGGTGAAATATATTATCGCTCCTTTATATAAGCCTTTTATTGGGAAATTGTAAAAGACAAGTGTGTGTAGATCAGTGATTCCCAAAGTGGTCTATATGGACCCCCAGCGGTCGATATCGAATTGCATAGGTCCATGACAGAAAGAAAAACTAATCCGTTTGATATACTTTCCCAAATTTCCTCTTAACGAAGTTATGTACAATGCGTCGCTGTTCTAGGCATTAATTATAATAAGCAACATCATTTATTTGCCTTCGATTTTTAGACCCTTCTGTTTTCTTTTCTTCGATTTAATTGATTTTTTATGCGCTATAATAATCATGATTTTCAGTTCCGATTTTCAAAGTGTTCAAATGTAAATATGAAACTTATAAATCATTAAATATATTAAAAGATGATCCACAACAAGGTTAGAGCTATTATTCTCAGAATTCCATGACCCTTTGTTTCCATTCCAGTATTAATAATAACGGAGTTATGAAATATTAAATTTTAGATTGTATCACTTTTAATTCAAAACCCGCCAAAAACCTCGCATAGCGAATTAATCAAGAGCTTTAGCCAATATCCTTAGAATTCTAAATCATATTTCTTTATTTTGACATGAATAGAATTAGAATGCGTAGAATTTATGATTTCTTTACATTTTAGAAAGGCCGCCATTTTGAAATAAAATGGCGAAAATCCCTTGTAAACTTTTGATATCCTGCAATTAGGTTGAATTATTTTTATATGTAATTTGATAAACGGACACTCACAGATACACACATACCCACACACACAATAGGCTTTTCCATAAATCACATTTTTGAATCCCTAGCATCTCAAAACGTGGAGTTCCGCTAAAAACTCGAACAGCTAGTGACATCAAATCATTGCTCAATCATTGCTTCTTCCAATTTTTGATTGTTCATTCGTTTGCTATATGGATGCTAAGGAGCGAATTCTAAACAAGCTTGAGCTGAGCGCCTGCAAAACGCCTGACATATTGGATTATGTTCGACCTACGGAAATTTGACCATAACAGGGAATTCCGCAACGAACTTCAATGGCCATTAATCTGCGATCACAGAAATGTGTATTTCTTTTCTCTGCTTTATAATATTTTGTATAATCGAACGTAACCTCAATATATGAAATATAAAATTGATATTGCAAAGAATTCATATTGATCGTTCCCAGCAGGATAACATTTTTGCAATTCCCACCATCCCTCGTTCTTCTACATTAACTTTTTAGTTATAAATGCAATCGGGCTATGGAATTGCCTTGCATAATTCGTCAGAAGTGATAAAACGATTTATTCATTTCAAGCAGCGTCAATAAAACACTATATTCTAAAGATAATGAATTCATCCCCTCTTCTCCTTATATTGGACATTATATTATTACATAATATATTGATAATTACTATATCATACATTGTGATTACATACATAAATGTGTTAATTTAAATATCTACTTGCATTTATTTATTATTTTTATATTACATTTATTAGTTAATTATTTATGCGTTATATTTGTTATTTATCTCTCATTCACATACATGCCACAATACAAATTTTAAAAATCGCCTTAAATGATTGACTGTAATAGATTATGTCAATAATAAGTTCACCGGTTGTACGTTCAAATTGTTTAGTAAAAGTAAAAAATCAAATTTCATTTCATTATAAAGATTATTCAGTACTTCGTTTGTTATCCTCCCTATCACACCATCCCCCTGCATGGCGCCAAAGATCCTGTGGAGTATTTTGCGATCAAAGGCATATATATGCAATTTCATACACTTGAGTGTTTAAGAGCCCATGTTTCTGACGCGTAAGTTAACACTGGTCCGATGAGTGGCTTTTAGATAGTTGGCGTTGTCCGCCGGAATAGCAGACAGGATTTCATTTGAGACCCGAGTCTGAAGTAACACCTATTTGCAGCAATTAAAGATAATTTCACCTCTTCATTGTTGTTGTTTCTGGCAATTAATGAGCTAAGGTAATTAGTGATTGATTAATGATCATTGATTGATGAATGATTTATAAATTGAGGATTGATTAATGATTGATGCATTGATGATTGACTAATGAGTCTTGCAGAGCCGTTGTAATGAACGGAGGTTTCTCTTAATTAATGTACATTAGACGTAAAATCCAAATAAATATTTTAAATTTACTAATCTTATAGACCTTGTAAGTTTAAATAAATAAATGAAATCGATATTTTGAAAGTGTGTACAATTAAACCACATATTTCCTTTAAACCACATTATCCACTTTGGCATAATAAGATTTTAAAACGTAGAAATAAAAAGGATATGTAAATGAATTAGTGAAAATATTTATAAAATGCAAATATCGCTGTAGTGCAGAAAGCATTTTACACGCATCGACAATCAGTACATAACAATTTGTTTGCTGTATTTTCCGGCCACTTTACATTTTTATTACCATTTTCATGTTACTTCTTTCGCTTTGGATACAGCAAACACCCGCAGCTATTTTGATGCTGCGTCCCCTTTCTGTAAGCTTTTTTGCTGTAGTTACATTTCCTACTATTTTTATATTCTCTGATGTTACACTAAACTTTATATCTATTTCATGAATTAATACGCCGCGCCGGTTGATCAGATATACGCGAAATTTTCAATTATTTCAAAAACTTTTTTTTTGGTTGGTATTTGATAATATTATTTCCTTGAATAGGTTCCTCTTTAAAAACAAAGCATCGATACATCAGGGTTTTGTTCAACCCTGAAGATATTCCAGGAGTGATTTTTTCGTATGGCTTGTAGTTCCTTCAGCGAATATGTCATAATCGCAAGACGTCATCCTTTCATGGTTTTCTTTGACCAGGTATGAAGATCGGTTGTCGCATTGTAAATTTTTTGCCGTTAAAGGAACTTAGAACAAGTGCAGACATCTCTTGTCCCTACAAACTCCTTCATAATAAGCTAGACAGTCCGACTAGCTTAGCTAACATTCAGATCCACGTTCCCCAGAGGCATTCGAGAAACAATAATGAATGTTTTGATCAGGTAGAGGCCACGCAAGCGACTTCGAACCCGTGAGCAGACGGCAGAATTGAGAAATCCGTCTAAATCTGGGAGGCGGGTGAGGCTGCGCGCTGGGTGGAAATTCCCAGTGCCTCACCATAAGGCGTTGTACTCTGACAGGCAGTGGCGAAGCTGGATTTATGGATCGCATTGTCCACAACTCTTTGCGTTTGCCTCGGGTTGACAAAACAATAAATTTCGTTATAACATCCCGGGACGGCGGGTTCGCCTGTAGCATGAGATACATATACATTGTATATATTTACAGGGTCTTACGGATCCCGTGCAGCTTGAGGCGGATGCCCGCGTTTGTGTTATAATTGGTCAGCTCAATTCACGATTTAACTCCTATCCGGGAGCCTCCTCGAAGAGGGACTTAACCAGGATAAGCAAACCTGCGGATCTTGTGGGAAACCTCGGTGGGACCCGGGGGCTATTAGCCATGCTGCTCAATCGGCAAAAACAAGGGGTAGTCTGGAAGCGTACGCTTCCTATGACAGCGGGGGTAGATATTAACCTAATATCGGCTACACTTAAAAACGATCTGTTGGCCAGTCGATCCCTTGACGAACGTAGAGCGCCCGGGATCCGGAATAAATTCGAGTTAAGAATTACCGTCAACATCATATTTGGATTTAAGACTATACACGGGCGAGCCCGTCACCTCGAGGCATTTCAACGAACTTTATCGTTATATTGCCCCGAGGTGAAACGTACAGAATGTTGGCATAACATATCCACTATCCAACTACGCCGCTGCCCGTTAGAAACCAACGCCATAATAGCGAGAAATCATCAGCAAGGTGCCGGCAGGCTAGCCGTACTTCCTAAATACCAAATTTTGACGGATTTATCCGTTCACCTTTTTAGTTCCAGGCTCGAAGTCACTTTCACAACCTCTACCGATCGTAATAACGCGGCATTCCGTGACTTGGATATATCGCGGACCCGTGGCACCCGAGATCGGTTGGCCATCGGGTGGTTTCTAAGGGTAGGTGAGACGATAGGTCGACACCTACCCCCTCGCCTTAAGCAGCATTACGCAACTAGACTATTCGTCAGTTGAGCAAGGCCGGTAAACCGACCAATATATCAACCGTCCAGGGCCACCAGATGTGTTACCCCAGTTTCGACCGCAAAGCGGGATTCACCGGTAGTCCCTCTTCGGGGAGGTTTCCGGATGGGAGTTGAGCCGTAAGTCGGGCCGACCGGGTGTAACAAGATTACCATATGGCCGGAGCTGCACATGCCCCATTAAACCTCAAACCTTCAGCATCAAGTAAAAGCAGTGCAAGCGACCTCGAACCCGTGACCAGACGGGAGAATGAGGAAATTCAACCAAATCTGGTATTAAGAGAGTTAGGCTGCCCGCTGGGTGGCTTTTTGCAGTACCTCGCTGTAAGGAGTTGGACTCTTATGGGCTATGTGGCGGAGTTGGATTTGTAAATTGTATTAGCCAGCAAGGTCTCAGTTCATTTTTATATAGAACATTGTGGTAACATATTATGAATGTACAATATGGTTACGCGAGTGGCACCTGTTAGGAGATGCCTAGTGCGGACGCGCAGCGGTTTACGACTATGCGAAGACGGGTTGTCTACAGCGAGCCGAGATAGGCGATGTAGAGTCGAGGGTCAGTAATAGACAGTGTGGTCACTTAGGCATAAGTGATGTGCAATATATTTTTGATGTAAATCGATCCAATGCAGATGTGAGGTAAGTATTTTCCTTTCAAAGATATTGTATCTACCGCAGGACGGATATACGTCTCATGTATCTGTCAATATCGCATGCTTCTGTAAGCCTCTGACAGTTTGTCGCGGTGCTCCAGAACCTACGACGCGAGTTATCCTAACAGGAATCGGAACGGAAGAAACACTCCAGAAACCGGATACAAACCTTCGCCAACATACGGATAGCGATGCGATGAATTTTTATACTCGGAGAGTGCCGAAACTCACAGATACGTCGAAAGCATACGGGTGCAAGATCCATACGGTCTGGCAGGATACATCGCCGAAGTGCTATGGCAATGAAGGAAAAGAAAGCGTCAGATAAGTGTAATGCTGACGTGAGGATCTACCCATGGCGTAACACAAATATATTGGCATTTATATATTCTGGGCTTCATCAAAGAAGCATTTATTAATATCTCACAAACGCAACAAAATACAGTGACGATATAAAAATGGCAGCACAAAAAAAAACGAAGCGAAAACGTCAAACCAAATGGGACATTGTACATTCCTTGAATTGTTTACTCTAGATTTTGAGCACGCTTTGGGGTCAGGATGTAAAATGACGATCACTCCCAATAGCAGTCGAACCACGGCGAAAACATTTGCAGATGAACCGGGCGCTTTTTGCGAGCAAATAAAGAAAAAAGCATTTACGTAAAAAGAACCCGAGGAAAAATCAGACACGTCACCGACCCAGCGACCACCTGCCGTGAGCACAGAATAGGACTAAAGCCGCGCGAGCGACAGTACCGATATTCATAGTAGCGAGCGGGACAGCGCGCGGTGCGAGAGGGAGGCGGCACGACACGGCGCGAACGCGACGACGGCGACTAATATAAATAAAGGACATGAAATTGTAAAGACTATTTTATCATCCGACTGAATAAAACATACTATCGTAATTTTTTCATCGCGAGTATTATTTCGCAACTCGGCAAATACTGGCACGACAAGTGTATTCTGACAATGACAATTCCTCACCATAATACTGATTTCTACTCATACGCTTTTAGTGTCCGTGGTGCAAGACTCTGGATCTTTCTCCCCCACGAAACTTTCTCACCTCAAGGAGTACTACTTTTCCAAGAAGTGACCAGTTCTGCTCTTTCTCTCTTCTTTTTATCTCAATTTCCTCTCCTCAGGCATTCTTAGTTTTAAATATAGTGGTTTGTATTTTATACAGACAAACGTACTTGTTTAATACGTCAATAGCATTTTAACAATGCGCATGTCCACTGCACTGTATGATTAAGGTAGTTGCAAGATAATTCTATGTGGCAATAAACACGCCTTTTTGTATTTTAATTTTGTCAATATTTCACCGAAATTTGTATTTCAAGGATATTACCAGCGTCCATGATACGAGACATATACCTTTTTCAGAGGTTGAAAAGTATCAAATATTCTTGGTAGCATACGTAAGAATCTTACGCGGTGGTGTATCCGCGTGGTCGCCCGCAGAGTCGTGTTTTGCCGGATGCCGGTTGATGGCGAAATTTTCGCAGGAAGTGTATGGCTGACGGAAGTCAATTTACTTTCAAATTTTCACTCTCCTGCAAGTTTTTCTTGTGCCACCCAGCGTAGCGTTATTGTCCCCCCCCCCCACCTTCCTCCACCATTCTGTCTTACTTTGCTTTTGTGAGAAATGAAGCGCCGTGATGAAATTGGAGTGACAATTTTCTACCGTTTTGGGAAAAAAATGAATGCCGTGATTTTTCCCGTCTATTTAATATTTTTCTACATGCTGTAGGAAGTGATGAATCTGGTATTGGATTATGTCATGTCAACATAAAAATAACAAAGAAATCTCCTTTATTTTACTAGTGCCATGCGGGTCCACTGGCATTGACGAAGTGAAGCACGGTCGGATTACATCAGAATTACTCTTTCATTTTTTCCAATGGTTACTTCCCTAATTGCACTGGACGTTGCTCATACTCTAAGATAAGATCGAGATGCTCATTAAAAATTTCTAAATATTATATAGAATTACATACCTACTGTTTTCATATTGCTCCATCTGGCGCACTATATCGTTCAGATAATAAAATATTGTTAATGAATAATAATATTTTTTACTGTAATATCTATTAATTCGGAATTATTCCGAAGAGCTCTCCAAAATGTAATCTTATTTGTGTAACAAGTTTTCATATGTTCATTCAACATATCCATTATCTTTTGAGATATATGTGGCTTGTAATATTTCTAATGTTTTATTACAGCAATACCCAAGGGAAATTTTGGAATTATATTAGACGCCTTGAAGCATATAATATAATTCCTTCCATGGCTCATAGCTTATATAATTTCAGGAATATTATCAGCCGTATTGTTCATAAAAAAATGCCTCATCTAGTCATTTACTTCAGCCCACCCAAGTTCGGATGAAGTCTCAAAATCACGCGAAAATACTTTTCTCGACCCTTCATATATCCAAAAGCCCTAAACCAAAAAAAATGTATGTGGATGTATGAATATCTGGATGTGTGGATATGACTATGCATCATAATTCCAGTAAACTACGTTTATTTTAAAATGTTCTTTCGCCAATCGATAGTTATGGCCAATACGCAGAATCTAGTTGATTTTGGGGTCTGTACGACCTACACATACAAATTATCCCCATAAAATTTGTTTTTTTTTGCATTTTTAGAGCTTAACAAGGAATAAACGTAGGAAAAATTAAAAAGAAATTTTATTGGCAATGATGAGACGCGTAAAATGCGGTACATATCATCTAGGGTCAATTCATCACATCATACGAGTCACTATCAACCACATAAAGTTTTTGGAAAGCTTACTAGGACCATTAAAGCGGAAGAACATTTAGGTTGTCAGGGATTCATCTCTGACGTAACATTTGAACCCCTTCCAGATTTTAACTCCTCTTCATTGAGGGGTTAATTACAAGAGTAGCGCAATGGATCTCTTTTGGTTTACGTGCTCAGTTCAGGTAGTTGTTCTAGACTATCATGAACATCCCAATATATTTTACATACATACAACAAAATAATCATATGGGCCGAAGTTTGACAAACCTTTAGGTTTTCCCCCTGCCAAGTTTATACATTGTGTTCTGTTGTTTTTTTCACGGTGTATCCGAACATCAAACTGAATAGTAAGCATGAATAAAAAAAGGTTATTTGGAATTATTATTTGATTGAAAATTTGTTTCGTTTTTACATTTGGAGATTTTTATTTGCAGGAAATTATTGTATATGAGAAACTGTGTAGAAAATCAATTACAACTCTTATAAATTTAGGCCTTTGTTAAAAGTTGTTGATATCTCTCACCTCAGTTTTACATGTCGTATAATCTCATTTAGAAAAAAATCACCTAGTTTCAGTTTCAAATACATATTTTAAAAAAAAGTAATAACATAACCAAAACTTTTATTATTTGTTAATATTCTTTTCGGTTTGTTATACAGAATGATCCCTGAAAAACAAGATCTTATGTCCCAAACACATAGTATAGCATGTATGTTGATTCTACACAAGAATTGTGCGTGTCATTTGTTTCAACAATTTCTAAGGAATTAAAGTCAATCAATGGTTTAATGCTAGTTTAATAATTGCGCGCGTGTACATACATCGCCTTAAAAGAAGCTACAACATGTCAGGGGACTTGTTAGTATTGCCACTTTCCTGTTTCCTCGCCGACCGCCCCTACGTGATTTGGGCTATTTTTATCTGTGTGCAGTCTCGCTTCCCGCTTCATCCAATTTCCTCGGAAGCTTCCGTCCAAAGAGGACGCAGGCAAATGGAAGTGATTTCCTATGCGGCCAATGTGCATGCAACCACTCTAATCAAAATTCAATGTATTTACATAAAGCTTAGATTCAGATTTTACTGGTAAAAACGGATGACATCCGCCAAGGATTTTTACGATTATTGGAGTGGTGTTAAGCAATAATTAGTTAACCTACAAAAAGGACAATTCTAATGTGCATACAGACAATCTCAGGCATCAACTTTACTAATACCAACAATTCGCCATCTGTTATTAAATTAGTCAACCCACATCATATCAAAACAACGAATTGAATTTTCCTAAAAGCAGTTTACAAACATGAGATTTGTAAATCAGTCAGCTATTAGGCGGCAAGTTGAGTTTAGGTTATACACATATAACAAGAAAATAGAGGTATAAAAATAAATATTTTGGTTATAATTTTGTTATGTAGGTACATATTTTGTAAAAATAAAATTATTTCTTATCTTCATCGACACTATATTTTTTTTACTAGTTGTGTGGGGCTGCTTCAAGGATTATTAAGCCATGTATCACTGCGACCATTTCTGGTCTATTGTGATCGCCACCTACTATTTTTTTTTAAATATAGATAGGGCTGTTTCTGAGGCTACAGAGCCCAGTATCACTGCGACCATTACTGATCTATTGTGATCGCCCCTGTACTTACAGTTCCATGCTAATCCTTGCTTCCTTTAGGAATAGCAATAGGTTTTTGGCACTGGATTGTTTTGCCTCTTCCGGTTTGA
>JAOPUG010000152.1:30343289-30357165 GCA_027564375.1 Micropterix facetella
ACCTAAAGATTAATTCTACAAACACCTTTTTACATAATACAATAATTTTACAAATACGCTATACAATTAATTAAAGTGTAAGTTTCCAAATATTGTATATAAATACCTAAAATATAACTTGAAAAACATTTAAAACTCTGTAGAAGAAAAACGAGGAAAGAGCTATGCATTTATCATGCCAATTAAACATTTTTAACACTTGCGAAAACAAGTTAAAATAATCATGTTGCCAAACAATGAATCAAAAGATAAGTAGTTGTCACGACAAGTAGCCATTATAAACACTTGTGAAAATAATATTAAAAACAAATTATGTTGATGAAAATAAAAATTAATTGATATATAAATCAATTTAACGCTTTGAGAAATTAAAAATATGACACCCGAATAATCATATTCCCGAAGCATCGATCTGAGTAAATTATAAAGATGTCTAATGCTCTATCGAATAATAAAGGTTTATCTCTTATGCCAAATATGTATTTTTTAAACCATTTACTAAATTGAAAAATAAAGATATTTTACTCTTAACAGGATAGTATCCAATTCTTAGTGTACCACAAACGAACAATGAATTATATATTAACCTATAACTGTTCTCCATTAAGTCAAAGCCAACCATCATTAAGTCAAAGTATGTAAGGCTTATCACACGAAAACCGAGAACACATCAGAATGATGACATCAACCCCCTACACAACGATGGAAGGCGAAATAACCTGTTTCTAAATATTACGTAATCACGGAGAAAGAAAGCATCCTGCGAAACAAACATAATTTCGAAACTGCAATTGGAAAATTGCAATCCAGATATCATAGCATTATACGAATAAAATGTATAAGCGTTAAAAAGAAATAAATGGCTCATCATATTAATAACATCCATTCCAATGAAAACTTCATGCGGAAACGACGTTAAGACTACAACGATATACGAGAACTCCATTATCAAATTATCAAAGAATTATAAAGCCGTTATTGGAGATATCTAAATAGCAGCAACCGAACGAAGCTATACGATTCAAGAAGACGACATAATCCCGATTATATCCTTCAACTGCTGGAGGACATTCCAGATAAATCAGCAAATTAAAATTGCAACCGATCTTCGTACGAGACATCAAACTTTACGAATTCCACTAAATGGAATCCAATATAATGAAGTAAAGAAGAATAATAATTGTACAACATTAATTACAAAACGTTTTCGTACAAAAACTATGCATATTTTACGATAATAGCTATTACATTAATCATAATACTATTGTTATGCAAATGCTGCAGACGTCACAGAAAAATATTGAAGTTAACACAAGGAAAGAAACGATGGAGACAGGGAGTCCTTTTGTCCCCAAATATTTCAACAGTGTTCGTTCGCAAGGAACCATCAGTGAACAACAACATGCCTAGTACGAGAAAATATAGAAGATGAAGAAAGACGGTCACTTATTCAATTGAGAGTCCCGTCACAATGCACGAACGCAGACCCTCAACCGAAGTATTTAAAACTAACCAAGGTTGAATAAAATAAAGTATTAACATTATAAATCATATTTTTTTGACGTCCGAAAAAGTACATAAAGAAATTTTGAGAAATTTTAATCCGTCTAATTTCCTTTTAATAAAATTTTGCATGTTGTTTGGCAATATTATAATTTCTAATTTAAACTTTGAATGTTGTTTACATTACTACATATTTACAACTAACATGACAACCTATTTACAACTTTCTAGAACCTGTAGTTTGCCTTTTATCTACATATGTAGATTTTAAAAAATTAAAGCACTTTTTCTCAAAACAGCTTAAGCAGATTATTTCGAATGGTCAATTTAGAGCACTCTACATCCCCTCCAATAGTTTTATTATATTCTCATAATACAGGTGATGGCACTCGTTTCATAAATTGCTATTACGATACTTAAACTAAATCCTCATTGTACAAAAAAATACCCTACCAATTTCGCTTTACGGGGTGTAATCAATTCAATCGACGCAAATTCGACGAAATACCCGTCTAATAGCTGGATGGGCGATGGTGCGCGGCTAGAAAAGTGTCGAAGTTTGGAGAGCCTCACTCGTCGTCGGCGGCAGCAGCACGATTCGCGAACTCGGCGCGGGCGGGCGCAACGTCTAATATTTTGCGGCATGGCGCTCGAAAAACAAAGCTCTTTTATATGGGGCACGTGGTATCGACAGTTTACAAAGTAATACAGGAGTGGTGCCAAGATGGCGCTTGCCGGCTGCTCAAAAACGACCGCCATATAAAGCCGGAGTCGCTCGCTCGACCGCCATCATACTACTGGCTGCTAATATATTGACAAAGCGGACATACTTTTGTTGGCAGTTTTTTTAAGATACAGTCCTGTGACGTGCTTGTGTCGCTGAAGCTATTGGAAAGCGGTCAGTTTAGATATATCTATTGGTGTGGCCTAATGAGGCACGTGCAGCTCGAGCTATATGGCCATCTTGTTACACTCGGTCGGCCCGACTCACAGCTCAACTTTCATCCGGCAGCTTCCCCTAAGAGAGACTAATGCGGTGACTAAACCCGCTTTGCTGTCGGACCTGGGGTAATACCTCGCACGGCCCTGGATGGTTGATGTATTGGTCAGATTAAAGGTCTTGCTCAACTGACGAATAGTCGGGGGAGTCTAGTTGCGAAATGCTGCTTAATGCGCGGGGTAGGTGTGGACCTGACATCGCCTACCCTTATAAACAACCCGACGCTCACGCGATCTCGGGTAATATTAGTCGAGTAAAGGACGCCACGGGTCCGTGATATTTCCGAGTGACGGAATGCCGTGTTATTACGTCAGGTAGAGGTTACGAAAGTGACTTCGAGCCTGAAACCAAATTGGTGGTTGTAGAAATCCATCTAAATTTCGTAGGTAGGGAGTGAAGGAAGCCCGCCGGACATTTTGCTGCCCAGTGGATAGTGAATTTATTATATCAAAATTTTGTACGTTTTATCTCGGGGCGATATAACGATACAGTTCATTGAAATTCCTCGGGGTGATGGGTTCGCCCGAGTATAGTCTTAAAGCCAACATTATCTAGATGTTAGAAAACCTGCCAGTACACAACCGTCCAGGGCCACCCGAGGTATTCCCTCGGATCCGCACTCCAGATCCCAACTATCTTCGATTGCATGGTAGAGCTACAGGCAGAGTTCACTTTGGCCCTTCCAGTTGGAAGTTAAACCAGATCGCATACATATGTACAGCGCTGACGCGACGAATCGAATCACAGAGACGCCCAGGACCGCTCTCATCATACGATGGTACAAAATGAAGATGAAAAATGCAAACAGAAGTCAGACAACAAACGACGGATTAGACGGATTAAAATTTCTCAAAATTTCTTAACGTACTAAAATAAATATCATAATAAGTATTCTAAAACTACTAGGTAATAAAACATGGCTTTGTAGTGCATAGGTAAACCCTAAAATAGCTGAGCTGGAGAGTATCTAAAAATACTTTTAACGTACACACACATACTGGTTTTCGTGGATCAATAAATATCTAAACGACACATTTATTATATTACCACATCCGTTTTGTGGTCGTTCGTTTCACTTTATTAGCTATTACTGAATTCCGAATAAAAATGTTTTCCTTGCTACTATAATGGCCCGTTTCCAAGAATGATTAAAAAATATACATTATATCGTCCTGTTGAAACTTTTCGTTTTTTCACCATTTTCAGGAGTATCAGGACTTTGGTTTGAACCGGCAGCGAACATGTAGTTTCAAAGTGGGCATTTTGACCATTCGACTATTCATCGGACAAACTTTTCCATCAAAAATGCTTCAAATGTGTTTACTGATAAGGGGGCAAAAAGACTGACTGAATTTATATGAAATCTGTCAAGCAGTACGATTTACGACGATTCATACTGAATTTAATAATTAAACTTAGCAGGGGAATACCCAAGGTTTTGTCAAACTTCGGAAATATGATTATTTCCTTCTATTTAGTACTTATAATATAATAGTAGTACTTTTGACGGCATCTAGTGGCCGATTCGAATACTAATTCGTGACCAACGCACCGAGGTTAGAAGGTTCCTACATCGATGATAGGAAGTACTGACGGTCGTCATTTAATTAATTAAATACTGTTAATAAAATAACTAGGTCGTACAGACTCCAAATTCAACTGGGCTCTACGCAGTGTCCATAACGATCGATTGGCAAAAGAACATTTTAAAACAGACTAAGTTTATTTGAGTACATAGTAGCTTCCACACATCCAGATATGCAGATAAACACTTTCCAGATTAGATGGACTCTAGAACATGAGAAACGTCGAGAAAAGTTAAGTCCTAGAGTTCATCTAAACCACAAAAAAAAACTTGCGGCTGTCTATCCGGATATGGAACGTTGAGAAAAATCTTTTCGAACGATTTAATTTCGTTACTTGTTTGCATGATTGACAAACTTCAGCCCCCGCAGGATGGGTCGAAGTAAATCTCGAAAGAAAAGACGTCCTTGTTTGATTTTGGTCGAATTTCACAATTCACTCGTGTAGTTTTTCATTGACTTTAAATTGATACTAGAAATAATTCAAAATAATATATTTTATATTTTTGAACTCCTAATTTTAAAGTGAAAAGAACAACACAGAAAACTGCCTGTGGTGACGTCTACATGCAAGTCTTTCATACTTGATATTTCTACCAGGGCTGCATAGCATAATCACCCATGCTATCAGGACAGAGTCACCGGTCTACCCGACCTTAAAAAGTAAACGTCACCAACGTGAATATACTTTTTGTAGATTACATCTCGCCCGGTAGCATTTTATTAAGCGTGTTGAGATAAACCGCCGAGTGAAACGTAAACGTAGTCTCGCGCGAGATAAGGGAACCACTTCATTCTAGATAATTATGCAAGCCGCGTAACTTTTAATAGCCTCTCACAAAAGAATTAGCTCCCTGATAAAACTACCCAGAGCGGCCGCGTAGACTCGCAGACATTTTGGGGGAGAATCTCAGAATATATGGCCATTTGCTGAAATCTCAGCGGCCGTAATTCAATGGCTAGAATCGTGTTTATTTATGAGGGTTTTAGATTATCGACTTATTCACTTTCAGGCTTTCCATCGGTTTCTTTATTCGCCGAAATTATCTGCTTTGTAACAGAGCTACATAGTCAGCATTCACTCAAGCATACTCTTTTTTTAAAAATATTTCTTTATAGTAAATTAACAGCATTATACTAACTGCAGAAAATGTATTAAATGTTACAAGAAAAATGCCGATTATTAATTATATTTACATGAAATAACGAAACACTTACTGTTAGAGCAATAAGAACTAATTGAAAAAAAAAATACTTAATGAAGGGGATTGGGGTTCGGTATATAATGTTACAGTTAAATTACCAAAATCTGACTTTATATATAAAGCCTAGGCTTTACCAATTTTGCCGGTAAATGCTATAATTATATTATTTACGCAATTAAATTTAGGCATATTCGATTGGGCCTTGAGGTTTTAGGCAAATATTATAATTATTGAAGATGACTAGTCCATTTTAGATATAATCAATTAATTCTAGCTCGTTGCGGGTAAATACTAAAGATCTATTGCAAAATTCAGAGGATTTACATGAATCACTGACAGCCACCAACTGAGTCCAGTACAAAATTTAGATTAACATCAAACGCCTGTATCAACTCTCAGCAAGAAACGTCGAATGGAGGAGAACTAGGAATTGAAATATTGTGTTTATTTTACAGTCAATAAATATTAATTGCCTAAGAATGCGATGAATATCACAAAGGCCAAAAGAGTGCTTACGAAAAGATGTTAATAAATTCTTCAAAAAAGTTTACTATTTGAAAACAGGGTCATCTGTACTCATAGAAGTACCCAAGGATCATCGCGGACAATTCGACTGAAAAAATGTGATTGGTGAGTTCTTGATGTTCATAATAATATTTACTAAATCGGTACCCATTTGGAAAAAATGGCTGTCAAGAAATGCCATTGAAATCTCTTTTGGAGCTAAATTTTCGGAGAATGTGTCGGAAACAATTTAGTGTTTAAGGGAATGTGTATCAAAGTAGTTTCGATTCAGTGGTCAGAGATTTCATAAATTATTATACAACTGGAACGAAATGGAATGAAAAAATATTTTTTTTTGGAAAAATGGGGTAATAAATATTACTGCGTAGGGACGATTTTGCATCGCTATTATCAAAATGATTTAACCTGTCGGATATGATTAGTTGGGGATAACCGTTTCATAATACCTTGGTAATAACATATTTTATTTTGAGTAGCAATTGCCATTTGCTTCCAGACCATCCCGTGAATGCTTAAGTCACTTATTCGAATACGATAATAATAAGATCGTGATTGTATTTACTCGGAACGAGTCAGGTTTAGCCGATTAAGATTGAAATAGACTAGTCATTGCATATTCAATTCAATGTATTTGCCCAAGAATTCAAGGCTTAATGGTAAAACGTCAGTGAAGATCTAACAGTGTGTGAGTCATATTTTGACCGTTTAAATTTTTGATGCCATTTTATAGAGAAACATCGCGCGTTTCGTTTCGACCAGTCAGAAAGCAGACAGCTAGTCAGTGACGTCGCGTTATTCGAAAAGTACTGATACTGCGTAAATCAACCCACAGGATTAACACAGCGTAAGTCAGCCATTGGCATACAGATTCGTAACATGCAAAGTGTTCTGTGTGGTTTGTTTCCAGTAAAGTTAAGTATGTGATTTATTTAGTGTTGCATTTATACTAGTTGTATTTCTATTTAATTGTTAGAGCTTTACAAAATAAAAAACAGGCATATTATTTTGCTATAATAATAATATAATCACTGAATTGAGAACCATTTGACTTGGTTTATGCAAACAGATGAAGATTCGACTTCCTCCCAAAATACAAAAAATAACAAGAATAACTTTACTGGAACTGGAATATATAGACATCAATAACTTGACAATACAAATCCTACCCGAATGCCCGTCTCCATGTGGTTACGAAATAACCCCTCATTTTGGTGAAGAACTACCGCAACAGGAACCAGTTTCACCTCCAGATCAGCCACAAGAAACATCTTCATCTTCTGGTGAAGAGCTGCCACAAGAACCTCATTTTGGTGAAGAACTACCGCAACAGGAACCAGTTCCACCTCTAGCTTAGCTACAAGAAACAGCTCCACCTTCTGGTGAAGAGCTGCCACAAAAACCAGCTCCGCCTTCGTCCGACGATGAATATGGCGATCTCAACGCAAATAGAAAAAGAAAATCAAAAGTGTTAGGAAACCCACAGAAAGAAATGTGAAAGGTGAAGCTCATCCAGCACGTACAATGGGCCCAAGGTGTACCTCCACGTTTTGTACAAAGTTTAAGCTAGCTTGACCGATGATGATAGGCAGAATATCTTTTCCAAGCTCAGGAAAGACATGTCATGGGACCAATGGAAACAGTATGTTGTATCACACTTCGTGCTTTGCGAGAGAAATCAAGTTAACAATACAACGAATTCTCGTATAAGTGAGAGTAAGCAATACTTTCTGGCTACATCAGTTGGATGAATTCAGTTGTGTATGTAGACTTTTTCAAACACCTTAACGTTGAATGAGTACTGTAAGATGGTGAGTAGATTCTTCAGAGTATGGGATCGCAAAAACATCCAGCAACGATGACAAAGAAGAACATATTATCAAGAAAGATGCTATGGCATTTAATTTTCTTCAACAGTTTTTTTACTTAATTGCCCAAAATGCCGTCGCATTATTGTAGAGCATCTACAACGAAACAATATTTAGAATCAATATAGAAGACAAAAAGTCGACTTTATAGATTGTACACCATGGAATGCGAAAAAGCTGAGAGAGGCCCTCTCAGTCACTGGACCCTATGCAGAGTGTTTGATGAGCCTATTTACGCCAAAAAAAGATCAGTGCGACACTTGCTGTTCGTAAAAAGTAAGTAACATAACTGAGGATAAATATAACGCACACATTAAAAGGAAAGATATGGCCAGATATGGAAAAGTAAAAGATAAACAACAAGCTCAACAATCTGATGATGTTCGTCATGTCTTCACCCATGACTTACAAGCTGTCCAGTTGTTTCCTCAGTTACAGGCCAGTGCACTGTATTTCAAAACGAAACTCTGCGTGCACAGTTTTAGGATGTACAATCTAGCAACCAAAGATGGTTACTGATACTGATTCGACGAAACTAATGCTGGCCTCACTGCTTCTGTGTTCACTTAATGTATAATATACATACTAAGAAGGACTTTATAACAAAAATGTATACCGATTATTCTTTATTCTGATACCTGTACGGCACAGAATAAGAATGTTTACCTTGCAAATGTACTTTTACAACTAGCAATTGAGAAAAACGTCGTTATCGACAATTTTTTTTTGGAAATAGGCCACACTCAGATGGAGTGCGACGCAATACACAGCTCCATTGAACAGAAGACAAAAAATAAAGAGATCTTCTTACCCTCTCAATATGCGTCATTGTCTAAAGAAGCTAGACCTAAGCAGCCATAGGGCAGGTTGAATATTTGAGCTATGACTATTTTTACGACTACACTGACAAAACTAAATTTATTTAACGCTCTCTACGGCCAGGTCGCATTACCGATGATCCTACTGTCACAGATCTAGGAGTGCTACAGTATAACCCCAATGGCGTAATCAAATATAAATTAAACTTGATGCAGAGTATCAAGAGTTACCATGCGGCAGAACTCGACGCAGAATGCTAACTGTGACTGAAAACTTACCCAGCTGGTCAAAGTTTTAACAAAGCGCGCTAAAAATTTCTGAAAGTAAATGAATACATTTACAGGAATTGAAACTCGTTATTCCTTTCGACTGTCACAATTATTATGATTCTCTACCTCATTGATCTCTTATTTTATTGTAGATTGATTATGTAATACTTACCTAGATACACTGGGGTGCAAATTCAGAGGAGCGCAAAAAGGTGTACTTAATTTCCGGATAAACGTTTTTGATTTTTTCTTAAATATCCGTTCTTATTTAGTTCAAAAGTAAAATATGTTGTATTGTGGTGAACCTATAGTTACTTGGAAAGTTATTTTGTTTGGAAGACAGATTCATCAAAAAGTTTAAAAATGTGTAAATAGGTTACGCGTAAGTTTAGTTTAATTTTAAATATAACTTTAATATAAATAATAACTTCCTTAATTTTAAATACTACATAAATAAAAACTACATACCTAGGTGCATTTAAATATTCAAGTATGTCTACATCCTAATTTAAATATTCAAGTCTGTCTAAGAAATATGGCGTAAGTCAGAGTTCTTTTTTATCAACAGTGCGGAAATCATGAAAATACTTTATATAAAAGATTTTTTACATAAAATTGTTCCTAATTATTTCACTGAACTGATGTTAAATACTTCTTACAAAATTTTATACTGCCAATGTTCGTCACTTTAATTTTAGGCAGTTATTTTCCTCTCCTGTAAAGTAGTCATTTTTGATGTACGTACTGTTAGAACTTCACTGACGATAAGCATAAATTTGATTGGGCAAATTTTATAATTATAGCACTAGCTGTCATATTTTTATAAGCCTAGGTTTTATATATATAACCGGGTTATAGCATTGACTGCAACATATAAATATTCTTCCGGGCCAGATATCCTGCACTTTAGACGTATCAAGGTTTGCAATATTTTCTCCTTTTTTTTTACAATAGAGGACGTTTAAATTGCAGACAAACTGAGTGAATTAAAAAAAGTGATGGGTGATTTATGTGCACAAGTGTTCGCGCAGATAAAGGACCTCCACTCAAAAATCGATACGCTGACCTTCGCCGAAGGGGGTTACTCCGGCAACGATAACACTTCCGCCAGGTCGCCCGCTATTGTTCAAGAATTGCCAAACATCGCCGGCGGTAAAGTCTCACCAGCTGTAAAGAATCCGAGAGAAAATACAAAAGCAACCAAGACGGTCGTAGATAAACTCAAACGTCCATCGACGCGATCGATCACCTACACGAAGGTCGTCGATAATGCTACCGCGGCCGTTACCGCATAGCCTGCGCCATCACGCCAAGTCAGGCCAACGACGGTGGTCGAGTCCATCGATGCCGACGCGGATGACGTTGTAGTATCAGCCGAGGCGCTGCGACACTCTACAAAAACTTTGCCGCGTGTCCGCTGCGTCCAACTTGTCGACTTCGACCGCAGACTTTAATTCTCAGGGTGTGTAGCCTACGGTAAAACGTAGTATTGTAACCGCTTGCATCAGTTCTGCCGATGCCACCGATGCCAATAGCATCGATGATGATTGTTTTACCACGGTTAGGCGTCGCCGATCAGCTCCACCGCGTCGGGATTGGAGGGAAATTATACGCGGAACAAGTGATGCCGACAACGATTTGCGCACAGTGGAAATTTCTATGCGCAAGTTTATTCATATGTGGTCGGTCTCTGCAGATGTCACCGCGGATGACGTAATAAAGTATTTAAAGGAAAGGTATTCTGTGTCAACGTTTACCGTAAAAAAAACTGACAGGGGCCAAATATGAATATAATTCATTTTTCTTGGGCGTACCGGAATCTCTATTCACCAAATATATGGATTCCGTTTCTGGCCGGCAAGTGCGATGTTTAATGAGTGGTTTCGGAGTGGAAAATAGAATGCCTATTCGGAAAATAATCGTGTCTCCATGCAGCGCTGATAACATAAATATATCCTCACAAAATGTGCAGGGTCTGAAAATCAAGATGCGCCAGAATTTAATTGATAGAAATATTATTATTGTAACCGAATCACGGCTAGACGATTCTGTGGCCGATGCTGAGGTATGCCCGAATGCAAATTTTACACTTTATCGTAAAGATAAGCTAACTTTTGCAGGCGGGGTATTATTCACCGTGAGGAAATACATCTCATCGGACGGCATACCTGGCAATGAAACTGGTGGTGAAGTATTGTGTGTGAAATTTGTATTTAAGAAATATACCTGTGTTTATTTTATTGTTTACTTTCCCCCTCAAATTTTTGATGAAGTATATATGACTTTTTTCAATAACATAGAAGAAATGTTTGTTGCTGATAGTTTAAAAAATATCTGTATTGTTGGCGAATTTAATCTGTTTCTGCATCGCAGCATGTAAATAAATAGTTTGATTACTTTTTATCTCTATGTAATTTTATGCAACATAATAATATCTTAAATTCTAATTGTCGATATATAGACCTGGTACTATTGAATTTCCAACCGGATAAAGTTACGGTATCCGAAGCCTCGTTTGAGTTGGTGAGAGCTGACAGCCATTATCCGCCAATTAATATGTGCATTGTACTGCGCCCAGCGGGTGCGCATATGCAAACGAGCGACAGTGTCACAACTTTAGCCCTACTATTGGTAATTGTCTTATCCGGCATGACTGGAATTTTAAAAATGGTAATTTTGCTCAGTTGTACACTTTTTTAAAAAACTTTGATTGGAAATTAGTATACGATATAAGTAACTTTAACTATTGCATTAATTATCTCTATAGTTTTATCTATTATTGCTTCGATAGCTGCATTCCAAGCAAAAAACGGACTGCGTTGACGCAAGTATATTTTATATACCCTAAATGGTTTAATTGCGAAATTATCCGTGACATTCAATCTAAGTCGTATCGTCACAAATACTGGAAGCAGAGCGGTTTTCTGTTTTAAAGGGAGCTTTTCGAAACATTACGATAAAGAGTAAAGCATAAAATAAAAGACTCTTTCAATTTGTACATGAACAATATTGAGACGTCTATCCAAGAAGATAGATCACGCCTTTGGGAGTATGTTGGTAGTCAGGGAACTGCCGGTGGGGTACCTCAGAATGTGGTTTACAATGAGACTTCATATTCGGGTGCTGCTGCTGCTGATGTACTTGCGAATTACTTCTCATCAGTGTTTCTACCGAAAGTACCAGCTTTAGACGATGTCCACGTTGAAGCGACTGTTACGTTGGGTGATGTAAATTATTCATGCGTCAACATCCACAGCATCACTGAAAATGATATTCGGTTTGTAATACGCAAGCTGAAATTAGTCCGCTCCATTGGACCCGATGGGGTTCCTCCCTATGTTATCAAGAAATGTTGTGATTTTTTTATACAACCGCTCATATATGTATATATATTTAACAGATCATTGGAATCTGCAACATACCCCCATAAGTGGAAGATATCTAAAGTATTCCCAATACCAAAAAGTGGCGACCTGGTGCAGGTCTTTAATTACAGACCTATCGCTGTGTTATCAGCCATTTCTAAGCTTTTCGAGACGATTCTCCACCGACAAATTTATACCCAACTACACGGTACACTATCGGATGCCCAACACGGATTCCGTCCTAATCACTCTACAACTACCAACTTATCCATTTCTACTGATTATGTTACTAGTGAGTTGTGAAGCACCTCAAGGGGACGGGTGGATATTGTATATTTGGATTTCAAGAGGGTTTTGATAAAGTCGATGCGTTACCCCGAGAACTGGCTTCTGCCGGGTTCTCAAGTAAACTATTGAAATTTTTCGCAGATTACTTGGGGGGCCGCTAGCAGTTCGTTAAATTTGGCGGTTTTGATTCCAAACTATACAACACTCAATCAGGCGTTAGCCAAGGATCGAACCTGGAGCCTTTGTTAATCATTTTATTTGTTAATAATAGAGTAAAGTTGTCACATCAGCCCGCTGCCTATTGTTTGCTGGTGATGTCAAATAATTTTTATCCATTGGAAGTACTGAGGCCTGCAAGCTATTCCAGTTTGATGGTTTATGCATGGAGCCAAGCTCATAATCTTCACTTCAATATTAACAAATATTAAGTAATGCCGTACATGAGATCGTCTACTCATCTGATATATGATTACTCCATCGCTGGGCGTATGCTTCCTAGTGACTGAAGTCAAGGACAGTTAAACTTCAAGAACACTCTTTAATTTCTTTCAAGCTTGTAGGGTTAGTGATACGGCAATCCAAACACTTCAATAATATTCAGGTTATGCACATGTTGTACAACTCAATTGTTAGAAGTCATATAGAAACGAATGCAACTATTTGGAATCCGCATGAAGATACCTATGCATATCCTCATGCTGGAAAAGGTACAGAAGTGTTTTTTGAGATTGTTGTACTTCAGGCAGTACAGATATTATCCATTTTTGAATCTGACTGTATATATCACAAGCATGGTTGACTATAATTCTCTCTCTAGAGAAATTCTGACTGTGTCATATATTTTTAATCTGATTTGAGTCAAAACTGATAACCCTAGCTTACTAGCTAAGGTGGATCTTTTCGTGCATAATAATTATCTTCGTGCTTCAATCACAACATTTTTTCGTGGAGCCGTTCTCGCTCACTAACCTTATGAGGTGAAACGTGTTGGCCTGTGCATTGTGGCACTTAAATGACATAAATCAATAGCACCAGGTCTAGATATTTTTACCGCCAACCCTCATTTGTTTACATTAACCCCTTACGTGTCTCTGGGTACTATGGGTACCCAACTCAAAAAACCTGTAGTGTGTCCCTGGGTACTGGCAGTACCCAAGCGGCCGATGCACGACACACTCTCAAAAATATACCTTTTCCTCTTTTACTTGTGAATAACTGTAATGCACTAGTGTTGTCCGATTCTGACTGAAAGCAGCTACATTTTTAGATGCGACAACATTCTACAATACTCACGTGTTATTTTTTAAAAAAAAGAACGAATGTCAGATCGTCTCACATCTCACATCGTCTTACATCCGTTGAGGTATGAGCTTGTAAATAAATATTTTTATACTGTCAAATGACTATTTAATTTTTTTTCATAAGTAGATTGATTGCGAAATCCTATTTAAAAC
>JAOPUG010000152.1:30691277-30703273 GCA_027564375.1 Micropterix facetella
TCGTAATTGGTAAACCCTGACTTGTCCAAAATGACTTAAAACTTCTTCCAACTTGTTTCTCTCATCACCACGATTCCAAAAATATCCATATATGCTATGCTTGCTTTACCTATTGAGCAGATCCTCCTCCAACCTATGCAAACAAGGATGCACTTGCAGCAACACCTGTGGGGCTCGGATCGAATTTGCTGCCACCTAGTGGTACTTAGGGTCACCCAAGAAGGCTGCATACCAAATTTGGTTAAGATCGGACAACGGGAAGTTCTCGGACATACAGACAAACAAACAAACATACAAACAAACGCACAAACGCACAGCATGCATCAGACTATATAGTCCGCCCTATGTAATACTACGGACGGGCCAAAAAACACCAATAATACGTTTTGGCAATTTTTTGTTTGTTGTTATTGTCGATGTTATTGAAAATGGCATGATCTATATTTTGAGAATTTTTGTTTCGAATTCATGGCCGATCAATTTAGAAAAGAAATTTGAGTCCGAAATTTTGTATGAAAATATATATTTAATTAGTCGAATAATTAACCCCTCCTAATCAATGCGACTTTACTATTGCTGGGAAACATTGAATGCCTTGGAGGCGTTGCACATTGCATCTTCTGAGATGATTTTTTCCATTTAAAACGATATCCAAATTCTGAAAAAAATGGAAATCTTTAGGAACAATGTTTGGCGACCACGATGGGTGACAAAGAGTTTTCAGTTGAAACAGACGTCTGTTGGAGCAAGAGTGTGATGGTGACGAAGAATCACCAATCGCAACTCCTGCAACTTTGCTACTGTTTGCTGTGAAGTGTGGGCACGTGCATCGTCGTGAAGAAGCATTGGCGAAGAGTGAATAGCCATGCTGTTTTTTTTGTAAATTAAAGGCTTCTCCATAATTTTTTGCAGCTTCTGACAATAAACATATTTTATGTTAATCGTTGTGCCATACCACGAGAAGTCGTAATGGATAAAGTCCGGCACAGGACCTCATATTAGAAAATAACGCGAATGTTCAACTTTTCCTTGTTTAGATGCATGAAAATATCTGGTCGATAACAAACCACGGAAAGACAAACGAATAAGTAATTTTGAAAAAGAAATAATATGGCTTTGAATTAAAATTTATTTGAATTTTTAATTCCAACGCAAACCAAAATTATCCAAGTTCAATCTACTAATATGAAATACCGCAATCACAATACCCTAGTACTATCAGCATTGTGCAAACTAAAGTTACAAAATTCTGGAAAGCTCTTTGTGTTGAATAAACGAGATAATCATTGTAACTCTTATAATAAAATACAGTACAATATCGAACGTGGAAAGACCGACGACATACAAGTGGATATATCTATTGATTTAAACTAAGATACAGACTTTGAGGACTTCAAACTTTCCGAGTGAGTCGACTCAAATAGTAAAAAATAAATAAATAAAAGTTATTCACCTTCATGATTGCAGTTCTAGTGGCGAACCAAAACTGTCCATGGTCAGCGGCGAGAGCATTCGTTTTTATAACACCATCGAATCAAAGATTTGCAATCTCCCACCAAAAGCGAACGGCGACGGGCGCAAGATGACCCAACAAAAAACCTCTCATGTACTTACCTACACCACACAATTTGACTTGCACTCACAATGAATCGCTCCGTGTCAAAAGGATCTAAGTCCAGAAGACACGCTTTAAAATATAAATAATCAAAATTAAAATGGTTTTTTTTTTAAAACGTAATATTTCCAACTGATTCACCGTGTAGGTGAGGCATGGGCAACCTTTATTAATTTAGGGGCTAACCTAGCAACTTTTTGTTGACCGCGTCCGAGCGGGTCGCATAGCAAACGGCGAGGATATTTTTTTATTTATTTATTCCGAAATTATACATGTTTTCTTAACCTATTTAAATCACTAATTTAAAAATACTTTATCGCTAAGTTAGAATTACCTATATTAAAATAAGTCATGGATTTATCCCCTCACTAGGCATAAAGCCTGTGTCGAGGGGGTACCAATAGCAGTGTTACTAATAAACAAGCACAGTAGAGGGTATAAATCGCCAAAATCCTTATCTACATAATTTAACATAAAATTATCTTAACCTAGTAAATTTCTGATTCGATTAATTACTGAACGTAATGATAACATAATAATTATTAAAAGTAATCAAATACTGCATTGAATGAAGGGCCATAAATCGCACAAATCCTTAAATAATTAAACAGAAATTTATTTTAACCTAATAAATTATAAATATTATCAAACTAAAGTAGATAGTTGTTCCGTTAGGATTCCAAATGATTTTAAAATCTTTCGAAAAAAAATATATTATGTAACGTTGGTTTTGTATTGGCTCATTTTGACTAGTGCCACGACGCACCGCGATTTTCACATGTGTCTGTGCTGTATCGAGGCGCGATCTTTAGCATTTATCGGTGCCGCGTTGCATCGCGATATATCGCATGTTTTGGTGCACCGCGTTATATCGAAGTGTTTTGTTTGTTCTACAAGCCAGGCGACGCGATTATGATTTCTTAATTGATAGCAATTGTAGTATTTATACAAAAATGGTAATCGTTAAACAATCGCTATAATAATCAACAATTTGGTACTTTCAATCGCAATTACCTTACTATATACTCATAATCATAATCACTTCACAAAATATTCCAAATTTTTCCATGGTCTTGGATCCTTTTCGTTATTAACATATATTTGAATGGCTATAACTGTTTAGATTCAGATCCTTTTGTTATAGTTGTTTACAGAATATATGTGATAATAAAGGCTTTTACAACCAAATGGCATTCTCATATGATCCAAAACTCATATCATTCAAAAATACGACTTAGACCCTTTTTAACATGGAGCGCTTCAATTGGGTTATAATGTTGCTGCGCTAATGGCGACTCCGGCAAGCGATATGTACAAATAATGCCATTTTTAATACGCGCATTATTACAAGAAAATTTAATTATTTCATTTCAATGCACTCGATTATATCTTTATATATCGAAGCGAGAACGCAATCGATTATATCTTTCATGAACACATGCTAGAATAATAATGCTTAGCAAGATATGTCAAAATTGAACCGCGCAATCAAAATATTCACCGCGTGATGTCACTGATACAATTTCTAAAACTACCGCTAATTCTCAATGGAAGCAAGTTTTATGTACATACACAGCCTGGAATTGCATAGAAGCATGACCAATGCAACAGAGAAGTAGTACATAAAGGAAGTACACTTACAAATTATTACACGAGGTAAATAGAAGACATAATATCAAAAAGGACTCAATATTTGTCTGGATCGACACATGCTGATGCTGAATATATCTAAGACTAAAATGGTCACACTTGTATTGCGATCAGACGTTAGAGCAAGTGAATTCCAATCAAAGTTCTATTCTAGCAACTGCAATAAACTGCTTAACTGATCCTGCCCGAACGTTCAAAAAGAAAGTGAGAATTAGGTATCGTGGTGTAACTGATTTCAAGTTAACTTGGAAGAACCAACTAAATGTACCTACTTATATTGCGCACTCGAAAGTAGGTATATATATACGCGTTTCGCGTGCTTAGCAACATTCTAGTAAAACCGACGTTAAAAATAGCGTACATTGCGCTTTGTCATAGACTGTAGGAAACAAGTACTCGAACCATTGGTTAAATCCCAGAAATTGTTTTTATTGAGGGTTACTTACAGGAAACATCCCCAGTATGACTCTAGCTTGGGGTCTAATAGGGTCGTGTAGCTCGGGTTTTAATGGTCAGCTCTGTTCTATCACGGTCGGCCCGACTCACGATTCAACACCTATCTGATGGCCTCCTCGAAGAGGGACGAAACCGGTGAACCCGCTGTGCATGGCGGCTGATGTGGGGGACGCCCTCGGACGATCCTGGATATCTGAGCATTGGTCGGCTTGACGGCCTTTGCTTGGCAAACTTCCTGAAGAGAGATCCCCTGTATCCCGGTAATGCGGTGATATGGTCTGAGCGCAGTGTATCCCAGTAATGCGGCATATGCAGTCGGTGAAAACTTCGGATGGATGGTTGCCTGAGACATTAGTCGGTCTGCCGGCCCTTGCTCAACAACGAAAATCCGGAGGAGTTTGGAAGCGCAATGTGATCTAAGGAAGCGGGGGTAGTTAAGTATATTAATCTATCTATCGTTAGAAACGATACGTTCGTCTCCGGATCTCGGGTGGCAAGCCGAGTAATGCGCTTCCTCACTGGAATTATCGGATCCGCGATAATTCCAGTGAGGAACTGCCGCTTACTTAAGGTAGAAGACCGCGAAAGTGAGTTCGAACTACAACCGGACGGGAGGTCGGAGAAATCTGACCTAATCTGGTAGTAAGGGCGCGATGGACGCCACACTGGGCTTGAAAATTCGCAGTGCCTCGTGGTAAGGAGTAGGATTCTTACGGGCTGGGGTGGAGCTTGCTACGTAGATGCGTCTTCTTCCTGTGTTTCTGGTTTCATTTCGGGGTGATATAACTAAAAGATCGTTGAAACGCTCCGAAGTTACCGGGTTCGCCCGTAGCAGTTGATAAACTCAACTATGACTCTAGCCTATTAGCAGTGAAGCAAAAGTTCTAGATATTCGTCAGTTATTCTTGAAACAACCCTTAATATTTTTCTACAAGAGATTAGAGAAGCGTACTCGAAATCAAAAACAAAGATCTCATTTGATATATAAATCAGTGCTGAAAGTATGAGCTAATGTTATAATGCTAACTTTGCCCTACCATTCTCGTAAAAACCAATTTGCGTACATTATTTAAATTAAATCCACCTTGTAACTTTAGCCCTAGTTTCTTTTGTTCGTAATATTATAGAATATGTCGGAAAAATAAATTTTTATTTTCTAATATTCCCGTAGGTAAAAAAATAGTTTTAAAATGGCACCATCAAAGTTTCATTTACCAAACAATGGAAATATGAAACAATAAGGTACAATTCATGAGTCGATCCTTAAGCAGAAAAACATACATGATAATATAGAAGTACTACAATTAAAAACTATTTGAAAGAACTACATAAGTCACCCCACTATATAAAAAATGCACTGTAAATGGTAGTGCTATTCACCCCATAATTCCTTCAAGTTGTCTTTGATGAAAAGCGATCTTTTTTTCACAATTTGGCTGTGATTTAGTACTTCATATTACTGATAGTCAAGGATCCAAATACTCCTGGCTTAATGAGCCATTTCTAGCATGGACTTCTGCTATGGTACGAGTCACAATATACAATAAAATCGCCTCCCTTCATAACATTCTGTGGCCTCAAGATTAGTTTGAAGAGTTCCATCAGTTACTACATACTCCTCAACGGCTGCAGATCTTTTGAAAGTTGACAAAATATATTTTAAGCATCTAGTAAGAAATATTTTATGCGAAGAAGGTTCATTTCCTTCACCAATGCTCAAGTAATCACTTTCATTTTTCTCATACTCATTTTGCTTCAATTTTTACATTGAAGTGACTGGGTTCCGATGGACCAGGCTGTGGAGACAAAGAGCATAGACGAACGGGTGAATTTCCATTGCTGTTATCCCACCTGACTTGACTTGACGGTCCGTCGTGCTTTTTTTATTGCTGGTTTCTTGTTTTTTGATCCCAACGGTCTTCCCTTTTTTGGAGCTGTACATTTATTTATCTTTACCTCTCTGGCTTATAATAATTCTCTACTTTCTCCAACTAAATGCTTTTTCCTGCAGTCACAGTTATCTAAAATTTCCTCTTCTGAATTGTTCCCAAATCAGCCGTTCTAGTATCATATAAACACTCTTTAACCATAGAACCGCACCCTGGGTTACAAAAGAAAAATGAAATAATAAATTTCCGATTACTTTTTTGTAATACAACGGACCTTTTCGTGCTACCCGTATTTACGCGGGGCGGGGGGACGCATCGAAGCATCAGTCAGCCGGGAGTCCTATTGGTGCGTGGTCGTGGCAAGTAGTGCGTGGGGTACTCCAGTACCCCTGGGTACAGTTAACGTAAGTACACTCATTATTATGATCTATTTTTTTTACGAAATAACGCATGTTATTGTGCTGGTTTTTTATTGGAATGCTTTTTATTTGTATAAGAAGTTAGACATAATATTATTGCGAAAAAAATTTAATATATTTATAACTTTTTGTTTACATCTGTTGTTTGCATTTTGTTGCATATAACTTGAATCAATAATATATTTTTTTAGATGACTACATCAAAATCTATCCCAAAATGATATTCAAAACCTTCTTATGGACACTGATGATGAAGAAAAGGTGGTTCTTGGGGATGAATTGGAAGATGATCCAGGTGAAGTAATTTCCGACTTTCGCGCTGAACAGAATACTGTAGAAGAGGATAGCTCTAGCCATGTAATAGATCTTCAAAGCTCGGAATAAGAACTTGAATAGAATAATGTCCAGGTTAGGATTACAAATTTACCAGTAACAATCCATACAGTACTCAAAGTTTTGCGAGGTTAAGAAACAAAAAAGCAAAGAAGTAGCGAAAAATATATATCGTTTTCATCCTTGTTCATCGCGTACAACAGAAAGAAATATAATATTTCATGCGCCAGGAAACAAAGGTCCTGCTAAATTCATTAGAAGCGCTTTAGATAGTTGAAAATGATTTTTTACGGAAGAGATTCTGCAGATTATAGTAATTAATACTAATCAAGAGATTTATGAACAGCGCAAGAAGTACAAAACAGACAGGCCATTAGCATCTGAAAATGAAGACGATGATTCTGTTCCTACAAACATTCGACCTTCCTTTGTAAGAGATACGACAGTTACCGAGTTGAAAGCTCTGTTTGGCTTATACTATGTAGCTGGAGTATTAAAAATTAATCATTTAACTGTCAAAGAAATATATGATAAAATACTGGCATCAACTATTTTCCATCTACTATGAGTGAGAAACGATTTGAATTTTTAACAAATTGTCTTCGATTTGATGATCGTTCGACCAGAGTTGAGAGAAGGGAGCATAATAAATTGGCGCCGATAAAAGAACTGTTTGATCACATTGTCGATACTTCAAAAAAAATCTATTTACCTTCAGATTGCATAAAAATTGACGAGCAATTACTTGGGTTTCGCGGTAGATACCCAATATGTATGTATATATCGTCAAAGACGGATAAATACGGCATAAAATTATTAAGGTTTTGCGATTCAAAATCATATTATATGATAAATAGTATTATATATACAGGAAAAGATTCTACACCACGAGGATTACCAGTTGCTAAGTACTATGCATTAGAGCTTTCAACTTCTATTCTTGGGGCTAACAGAAATATCAAGTATGATACCTGATTTACTTCAATTCCTGCTGCTGAAAAACTGCTGTAAAAAAATATTACAACAGTTGAAACACTGAAATAAAAACAGAAAAATCTACCCTTTTCTTGGATACAAAAGACCTTAACAAGAACACATCAATGGTTGCTTTTCATGAAGAAGTTACTTTACTATCATATGTGCGTCCAAAGCTAAGCAAAGGAAAAAAGAAAAACGTGCTTATGTTTTCCACTATGCACTACTAACCAGACCAAGACAAATCTGTTAATTTACCGGAAATAATTAGTTGATATTTTTGATCAACTTTGTCATACCTACAGTGTTTCTCATAAAACTCGTCGTTGAAGCCTTTGTATTTTCAACGGAATTTTGAATATTGTCGGAATCAATTCTATGCTATTATTGCATTCGTCTCACGCCACGGGTAAATAAGTTTTTAACAATAGACGGACTTACCTAAAACACTAGCTTTTTTTCCTAATAAAACCTCATCTGGAAGATCGATTTAAATATAAAATTTGCCAATGCATTTCCAAATAATTATTAGCGAAATAATAGGAAAAAGTGGCCTTCTGATGCCCGTCCAGATTTAAAATCTGGAAGTTGTTTATTTTGTCCCAGGTCAAAAGACCGTAAGTCACGCATTCGATGTGAAAAATGTAAAACTTTTATATGTTTAGAACACCACAAAAAAAAATCCTAAAACAGCTAAGAAAATGTCCTTATATTTAAACTTAATCGTATTATGTGAGACTGAAATAAGTGCCATAAAAGTTTATGTAAGTTGATTATAAAAAAATATTTATTCTTATATAAAAATGATTATTTATTTACTGGGGTACTCCAGCGCCCCTGGATACTGTTATTTTAAGTCTTTATGGGTACAATCTAGGTTTAAAGGTCTCTCCTACAGATTGATTAAATTCTGCAATTGGCTTACCATGTTCTGGAAGTTTTTGTAGAACAATCTAACGGTCGCAGGGGTAAATACTGCAGCTTGGAATCTTTCTTGAATTTTTTTTTTGCAATTTATTCTCCGTATCGCGTTCTTGCTAGTAATTGAGCAAATAAATTATTCGGTAGTGCATTTTTTTTATTTTGCCCCTCTGAGTATTTCTCCATTCGCTTAGAACGGTCCTTCAGTGAGATTTCAGGAAGCCGAAATAGGCTACATCGAGTTGTTGAAGTTAATGTGTAGAATCGGGAATCTAACATATACGTTTAATATTATTTTCTTCACACAATAGCATTGTTTTCATTGTGATGTGAGAGCTTAAATGATCACCAATTACAGCATTTGGGCCTTCCTTCTCCAAAAGTAAAGTAAGCGAATGCGTTTGAAATCATTCATCGAATATGTCAGCATCGATCCAACAGATTTAGTAACTGCTATCCTTGAACCTGGCGGCGTCAGGCCAATCGGACCAATTTTAGCTTCCTTTAGAGATAAGGAAGGAGTAAAGAAGGTATCGTTTCACCAGCCGCTCTTCCACAGAACATTACAATGAAACAAGATTTTGAGGAGTTTCATATTATTTTTGGATTCTGGACTGACGCTCAAAAATCAGCTTAGCTTTTTTCGAGTTATTTCAAAAGCCTGTTTCATCAAAATTAAATATATTTACAGGCTGGATGCTGACAAGTTCCTCTGAAACATGATTAAAGAAATTCGACTTGTGCTTTATCGACTTGTGCTCTCTTTCTGCTGATTTTGTGAGCACTTCTTTGCTTTATTTCAGAATGTCTCCATTCATAACATTAATTGTCTTCTACAAAAGTGCTTTATTATTATTATTTATTATTTATTTTATTTATTTATTGTAGTAATGCAAATATATTACGTAAGTATACAATTTCAGAACATAGATACTATAAACAAAAATATTTTTTACATCTAGTAAATACCAGAAAATGAATGCATAGTCATGTGGCAACATGACCTAATTAGGACGGGGCCTGTTCTAAGGTAACCATATAATTTTGTATGTGCTTGCTCGATACTGTATTTATAAAAATTGCATATAGCCTTTGGTCAATGAATATACTATTATTATATTGAAAAACTAAAAAAATCATTAAATCATGTATGAACAAAAGAATAAAAATGCAAAATAAATTATAAATAACAAAATATTTAAAATTAGAAGTGGAAAATTAAAAAAAATATTAAGGAGTAAAGTCAAATAAGAATAAAATACTTATTTGTAATAAAACAGTCAAATCAGAATAGTATGTAAGTAAGTACAAACGGTGCTGCCACGGAATTCACCGACCAGAATCAGGCCTATCATAATAACTATTGTTACTCCGGACTAACGACCGGCTGTGGTAGGTTTAGGACAGCTGTCTTGCCACATGTGAGCGTCTACCTTACCACCCATTCACTCCTCCTTCGAAGTAATAAGACATATAAACATATAACACATAAATAAAATAATCCTGTAATTTACTTATAACTAAGATAAAGAATGTTAAAAATAAAACAAAATGCCACTTTATATAATGTAAAATAAAATAATAAATAGAAAAAGCATAACATTACATTCAGAATTTTCAATTGTTCAGATTAGATTAAATGTTCAATATTTTTAAATTGCTTGTCGTCTCTCATTTAGAAGCCACGCTGTAATCAGCCTTTTAAAATTAGATTAATTTTCCGACGATTTTATGTCACCAGGAAGGGCATAGAAAAACCTTTTGACAGCGGATGTATAGAATCGCTGTCCAAAAGTAATATTCATTCTAGGGACTATAATATTATTTTCTTTTGAGTACCTTGTTGATATGGATTTTTAGAGAAAATATTTTTCTTATTAAACTTAGTAGGTATATAAATGTAGCTTTTAAATTTCATTGCCTAGTATCCGAAAGATTATGCTCACTGAAAAGTCTTCCGAAGGATAACGACATGGCTTTCGTATAAGAATCTTCAAAATCGACTTTTGTTCAATATATTTTCAATAATACCTAATTATTATTATTAATACCTAATTATCAGTTAATTGACTTTTGTTAGACTCTTGGCTCATTTTAAGATTGACTGTATCTAGTTTTGCTACATAGGTTGAGTTTTTACATTTCTGAACTATATAGCAAAAATGATGAAATATCTAAATAAATAACCCATATCGGAACAAATAGCTTAAATTGAGTTTGCTTTCGTCGTGGATTCAAATGTAACACGTGCTATTTGCAACAAGCCTTCAAATTCCATGCCGGATTTATGGCTGGGGCATGTTCCTGTCATTTTAAATAATTTCTCGATTTATTTTGACGATTAACGAGCCCCCAAATTCAACTGAAAACTCCGTCATCTGTTTATAATCGATTCTGAAGTTTCGGTATTATTACATATTGCAATTGTGTTATAATTATACAGATAGTGTCCCCGGTTTACTGTCGGAATGATGTTACAACATTATAAGCAATTAAACAATTAGGACGATATCTTCTATCAAGATTCGGCTCCTCGTTAATCTTGAAATAAAGGAACACATTATTTAAAGTACGCAAAATAACTGATCCACGCTCTATTGAAAATATACCAAATGTAAATACTATAAAGAATTTGTGGGCATTTTGCAAACAACATGTGGTAAAATTGGATTCCACAAAGAGAAGAAAGATAATTTGGGCTATTTTCAAGAAAAATCAGAAATCATAATAAATATAATTTAATTACTCGGAGAAATTAAATGCAATGAGTAAAATGTACAAAGAGTTTGATCCAAGCCAAAAGAAGCCAAATTAGGCAACATTACAGAAAACATTGAATAATATAGTTAATTTAGGAATATCGATATTATCGACCCTTCATAATGGAAAGTCGCATTAAAAACTAGCTATCAGATAAGAATACATAATTAAACGCCTGTAATTTGAACACATTAGAGTTGACGTCCAAAATATCCAGCTCTCAACCCATGGAGTTAAAATCAATCAAGCGCCGCAAAGCACGCGCCAATAAGTTCCACCTCGAAGAGTTTGTGCACAGAATAGCTCAGCGAATAGATGGTGCAATCATGCACAAGATAATTATTAGGACCTAAAAGATCCACCTTAAAGCAAGCCAGGGCTATTAGATTTGCCTCGAATCAGATTAAATATATTAGACATGGTCAGAATGTCTCTAACTTCTCTAACTTCAGAATTTCTCTCGAGCGAATTATAGCTAACCATGCTTGTTATAAATGCAGTCAGATACAGAAATAGATAATATTCGTACTGCTTGAAGTACAACAATCTTACAAACACTCTGTGCCTTTTCAAGCGTAGAATATATGTAGGTATCTTAATACGGATTCTAAATAGCAGCATACTTTTACTTTTTACAATCACAATTTTCTTAGTATTTTTGCCAGACTTATGATCTTAGCTATTAACTGATTTTGCATGAATACCAGTTATTAAGATTCCATGGGGTAGTAGTTAATTTGAAGATTTTTACTTCTTGGCTGGTCTACTAAATAAAGGGTTTTCATCAAAGAAATCTACTCTAGCACCCAGCTTAGAAAAGTGTAAGAATATTAGTTAATTTAGGTGACAGAAATCCAAGCATTCAGGGGTAAATAAAAATATTGAAGTTTCAACATCACGACATATAATATATATATTTATTTTTATTTAGTGGAAAATAAATTATTTGATATAATAATTTATTTAATGTTTGACTAA
>JAOPUG010000152.1:30729775-30742082 GCA_027564375.1 Micropterix facetella
GAACTTAAAAATTGCAACGTGTTCTGTTCTGTTGTTTGGATGTAATGCCTTGCCCGATACGCTTGGCGAGGTTGGATTTGTAAACATTTGTTTTTTCTGCGTTGATACGTAAATTGTTAATTATTAACATTGTTTTCGCCGCCAGACTCACACTCTAGACTATGGTGCGTTATCTAAAGAGATTTTTTTCCGTTTCCCATCGTCAAACTATGATAATGGCAATAGAGTTCTCTGAATAATGTTTCTTACGAGTTCACCTAAATTACCAACGATTCTGAATAAGACAGTAAGATTTCATCTAAAACAATCAAATTTCTACACTGGCCGTAGGTAAACAAAATGTTCCAAAGACAACTTCAAGAAAAGTGACAGCTGTCAACAAATCGTATTCCTTCGCGAGCTCCACCTCAGTGCTTCGCTTTATACGAAGATGGGTGATCTAATTGTTGACGATTACAGCAACGTGACTGTCAAGATTGAGGAAAATGTCATCATTAAAAAAGAGGTCTACGATTCTGATGATTCAGATTTGAATATTTCTCTGAGCAACTTCATACCGGATAAGCGAGGTAATGTAGTCGAATTTTACGAAGGAGAACATCATTTGATAAAGCCAGAACCAATCGAAGGTGTACCATCTGGAAGCAGTCATATTGGCGATAGCGGATCTAGTTTTGGACATGGCAAATCGCATGTTTCTCAGAATTGCAATGGGACGTTCCCTTTTAAGACTAATTTAAATCCACATTTTAATAATGTTCAAGATAAGTTGAGGAAATACACATGTGAGGAATGCAATCGTGCTTTTTCTGCGACATGGAATTTAAAAGTACATATAGACGCAGTTCACAGGAAATTGAAGAATTTCTCATGCGAAGAATGCGTTCGTGATTTTAGCCACAGACGTGGTTTAAAATTACATGTGGACGCAGTTCACAATAAATTGAAGAAATTCTCTTGAGGAGAGTGCAATCAGGCATTTACTCAGCAAGGGCATGTAAAAGGACATGTAGACGCAGTTCACAGAAAATTGAAGAAATTCTCATGTGGAGAATACAATCAGGCCTTTACTCGGCAAGAGAGTGTGAAAGTACATGTAGATGCAGTTCACAGGAAATTGAAGAAATACTCATGTGGAGAATGCGAGCATGCTTTTGCTAAAAAAAATGCTTTAAAAAGGCATCTAGACGCAGTTCACAGGAAATTGTAGAAATACATGTGTGGAAAATGTGCCCGTTCATTTTCCATGAAATGGCGTTTGAAAAATCGTTTATCTGACGTTAATGAGGAATTGTAGACTTATTTAGTGTAGTATGCAATCGTAGCTTTGCAGGGCAACAAAATCTGATTGTACATTTACAGAAATTACACGCTGCTTAATTAGCATTATTGGTAATACAGAATCATGTCAAAAGTATAAGTTACTGTAATTATTATTTCCTAAATATTCTGATCTGATCTATATTTATATGAAATTAAAGACTATCGCGGCTGTTTGACATTATAAAAAAGAGTAAACGAAGTCACCGCGTGATTTTTTTAGTACCCGGCGTCTTGGCGATGTTGCGTGCAACCAGCGTCAAATTCATTTAATCTTATTTATAATAACTTAAATTTACCTCTGGAAGAATAGATACTTTATTTTGTTATATTTCATCAGATGTTATAATGGTGTATTATTAGTTTACGTAGAATTTAAATATAAAAATTATTTGTAAGTGGTATGTAAATAAATGAACATAGTGTTATACTTTTTTTGTACCTATGTAAGTAGTGTTTGTTGTTGAATGGTATTACACTTTAAAAATTGTACATTTCCATACAAATTTATTCAAATCTTAGAACAATAATTCGTAAACGCCTCTTAAGTGTTTAGAAATCTTAATTTTTTATCAAGTATTGTTAAGTAATTTTATTTTTTACGATATATACGATATTTTATGAAAGTAAAATAGTATTGAAAAGGATGATACAAGATTATTCTGACATTATGATAGAAAAAACGATTTTTTTTTTGTAAAAAGCGAATAATTTATTAATTTGTATTTCAAAAATGTACGATTTTTACTGGAAGTACGATTTTTGAAAAGCTGGATTTCTAAGGAAGTACGATAATTCTGCCAGTACAATGTTTAAAAAGTAAGATATTTTTCTTAATTATGATTTTTCTGAAAGTAGGTACATTTTCTGGCAAGAATCAGTGATTTTATTTTTAAAATGCTCTTACTGAGGTCACTTTTTTACCCATTTAAAACATTTTTCAGCAAACGTAACCCACATAATCTCAAAGTAAATAAATTGAAGAAAATTTTACTGTAAAAATTGTATTCTTAAATTCGTAAATCTATTTTAGTTCGTTTTTATTCATATTTATAAAAACATCTTCATATAACTTATAGTTGAAAGATTTGTAATTATACCTTTTATTTTGATTATGCGATGTGTTGTTTTGGCGCTTCCACATATATCCTCCCCTGAAAGCATCTGATTAATAACAAAAAAATGTCCGGAATACTGCTTTTTTCCACCATATCTTGAAAATAAGTGGAGACATTGCATAATTTTCCGCCGATTTCGCTAACACTGTCATCACAGTCGCGCCCCGCCGTAAAGGTTCGAATCGATGCAAACGATCTGTACCGCTTGGAAAATCTTTTCAATTACTCATTATTTAAACAGTTGACAAAGTTGGTACAATAGCGCTCATGTTACACGCTTTGTTAGGGAAAGGTTTTAAATTTCCCCGCTGCATTCTGAATTTATGCGTTATACTGAAAGGTGTCTGTGGTGCAAGAACGTTTTATTGGATAAACCCATTGGAAGATCCAGGTATTACTTATATTTTTTTTCATAACACTAATTAGTAGGGGTTCCCAAACTTAGTCTAGCTTTTCTGATCTCTGTATGCATTCTATTATAAATACAACGTTATTACACCAATTACGAAATTTGCATAATTTTATAAACGAACTGATTTATATATCATTAACTGTTGTAAGTTAACAAAAATTATAATTATAATTTTTATTATTTATAGAAAAACAACAATTAGTAATATATTATTACAATACAATAAAATAAATTATAATTTCATTTTACTCCAGTAGGTAGGCATTTCTACACTTGGATGCGTCATTGCGTCTAACATTATCAATAATTTATAATTTAATTATAGAAAATTAGCTGTCGTGATAATTGCGAATACGAATACTAATATAATTTGAAATAATTTATAATCGGTATGAGAATGGTCTATTTTTAGAAAAAAATATAATAATGAAAATTGCTAATTACCAAGATAATAAGAAAAATATCTATAATCATAATTATCACAGGAATAATGTGACATGGAAATAATTCAATCTATATATCGCCTTCGTCGATAAAACTAAAACATATGCCTTTAGGCAAATATCAACTATCAAATATTGGGATGTTTTCATATTCTATAATTTTACATTCTCTTGGAATATGGATCAAGAATTAACCAAATCTCTTATACTACATTTGATTTTGTTTACCAAGCTATTGACTATTTTTTCTGGATTGATTCACTCCAGAACGTCTGATATGCATAGGGATGTTTCTATAAGAACAGAGGCTTTGGTGAAACTGTATCGCACATTGCTAAGCCGGTACTGACAATCACTATTCTCTGGGACCTCCGATATATGTTTACGAAAGAATATAATAGTTTGATAGATGTAACACTATTACGTCATCATGATTTTCGACTCGCTAAAACACAGCTTACATGACGTTCTTGGTGAAGCTCTGTAGACTGTGCACTACCTTTTATTTAAGGATAAGAGTTCTCATCGAATTCGATGCCCATTTTCAGAGCATTTTATTTTAAATATTTGTTGTGTACTGCTGTTTCAAGGTATATTGAGCCTTGTATCGCTGCGACCATTTCTGGTATATTATGATCGCCACCTACTATAGATCTTTGCCAAGCTTCGCATATTTTAAGAACCGCAATAAGCTCTTAGCGCTGGATTGTTTTACCTCTTCAGCTTGGAGTTATTATAATAATACCCAGGCGCGTGTTTCTTTTATGCATTAGTGGGCCACATTGTTTTCAGTTTCGTCTGCATTTGTCTGTACACTCTAGTGTCCCGGGGCTTGAGGTTGAACATGTGTCTGTCTAGGCCACAATGCCCTGTGAGCGTCCTCACCAGCATGCGTAAATTGTTCCTTTTTAGTGCTAAAGCTTCGTAGGCAATCTTACGGTCGTAAGCTTTGATTAACGATTTAGAGTGATTCAAGCCTGGCGTACGTTATTCCAGTGATTAAAGGATTGTTATAAACATAGGTTTCTGAGCATTAGATTTGCCAGGCTTTCTGGTACGCCACAGCATGATTAAGAACATGTTTAGCAAGTTCGTCGGCTTTTTCGCTGCCTCCGATTCCTACATGACCGGAAACTCATTTCAGAAATACCCTGTTCTTTTCGCCCAGGGAGTTCAAAAGTGCCACGCAGTTTTACTCCAGCTTTGAGCTTATAGTGTTAGAATCTATAGTGTTAGAAGCTAAAATAGCTGCCTGACTATCCGAGTTGATATAAATTCGATGATTGGCGCGGAGGTTGATATCCGCACATTCAGTAATGGCGTATACCTCTGGTTGGAAAATGGAGGCGTATTTCCTTAAGTTTATACTTCTTACGAAGTTTGGTCGTTCTCAACATATTCCGCAGCCTACTTCAAGTCCCGATTTAGAACCATCGGTAAATCATTTAAGGCTACCTGCCTCCCAGTGCAGTTAGTTAGCCAATCATCTCTGGTAGCATTTCCACTGTAAAAAGTTGTTCAAAATTGAACAGTGGAAACATAGTATTTGATACTATGTTTAGGGGTGGAGTTTCACGGACCCAGTCTAGTAGAGATCTTAGAGCTTGCGGACCCCAGTTTACCTTCTCTCGCGCAGATAATCTGTACATGCTGGCTCTCGCCACCTGTTACATGTATATATACAGGGGCGGTAAGTTAGTGCAGTGCATTTAGAGCTGCTCCAGGAGTGGAGCACGTTGCCCTAGTTGTGATGAGGTAAGCCGTCCATTGAATGCTGCTTAGTTTGGTAATCACAGTTTTCTAGTTGGGTTGTTACACCAGACCACGGAGGCGTATGAATTTATTCCAGAGCATTAGGCCATATCATATAAAAAATGCAGAAAAGATTTATTTAATAATTTGACTTTTCGTAACCGCATCACTTTAAATTCTTATCAATAAAAAGTAGTCTGTTTCAACATTATCAGCTTATAATTAAGACGCAAATGGGCGGATATGACGTTTTCCTAAAAGATTATAAATAATCCAATTGACAGGTCCTACTTGATAAAGACTTAAATTTCAGAGAACCCAACACGACATACCAGAACACCAACCTGTTTTCTGTACTAAAACATATACAAATTAAGCGAGTAACTAACTCATTATTAGAGCTATATTTCATTATATTTTTTTGATAATGTAATTATTTTACAACTACGACTATTATAATTGCTTTTTGTTTAATTAATGAAACATTTATTTGTGATTTTGAATTTTTCATTGCTTTTTATTAATTTTGAACGTTTGGTTCACTTATAACAATGTATTAAATAAAATTGCTCTTAATCTTTTAGATTTTTTTAAACGAATTAACACACTAATAAATGTAACTCCCTGTTTATAGAATGTCCGCCTAAGCACAACCTTTTTGGGCGACATCGGATAGTAAACATCACATAATAAAATGAGTTTAATTTATTGCTGTGGATTAAGTAATTTGGTTACATATTATTTTATTTGTAATATTAATTGTCAATTGCTTTCGGTCTAGTAGCAATTCCATTACAGCTGAAGGATAGGTATATACCCTTGAACCTGTTATTTCTATAAGCATGCCAGACTTTGTAACCTCTGTATACAAAGTTGGGAGTATTTTTATTCCGTTTTAGGCTACCAAATTATTGCCCTAATTATATCCCTATATGCCCAGTGGATTTTTGGCCTCAGGTCCCAGGTCTTTCAAAGTTCGGTGGGTCATGGTTATTTTTTTAGCTTTGCCTATTGGCCTAGGGAATTTGTTGGTATGATTGTCAAATTTTATTACAAAATTTACGTAAAATCATAAATTGTGTACGAAGTTTATGTACATTTTAATCTTTTGTATGTATCCCCAACATATTTTATTCGTGTTGCATTCGAGTGACTTACTTGAATTTGCAAGTCATGTCAGCATCGTGTAGAGTTATAAACTGATTAAATTTTGGCTACTGCTTTTTGTCTCCAATAAATATGAGTAAGTTTTCATTAGGGTACTGGCTGAGGAACTCCATAATTAGGTACATTACAGTAGTGTCTCGCTTCACTCGTTCGATTGCAAGTATGTCACAATCGTGTAGAGTTATAAGCTGATAAAATTTTAGCTACTGCGTCTTACCTCCACTAAGAATCAGTAAGTTTTTATTAGGGTACTGGATAAGAAACTCCATATGTAGGTGCATTACAGTAAAGTATCTCGTTACTCGTTCGATTGCAAGTCATGACACAATCGTGTAGAGTTATAAGCTGATTAAATTTTGGCTACTGCTTCTTGTCTCCATTAAATTTGAGTAAGTTTTAGGGTCTGGCTATGGAACTCCATAAATAGGTGCATTACAGTTAAATATCTCGCTTCACTCGTTCGAGTCCTTCCAGTCATGTAGCATTCACACCAGTCATGCAACAGTCCTCTATGCCAATTTGGATTTTTGTTAGTTTTTATAGAAGTACATACCCTTTTTTTATTTTTTTTTATTGTTTATCTTGTTGGAAATACAAGCACATAATGAGATTTTGAAGATTAACGTAAACAATATCAATTAAACGTATACCATTAGATATTCCACACAGACGAGTAGAGTACGTCAGAATTATATAACTTTCGCAAGCTAATTGGTAAAAGATTTACGTGTCCTTTGCTTCTATTGGCCGCTACTTATGTTGTGCAAGCGGAGCCTAGCAAGTTCACTCAATCGCTCATAGATGTTGTTGAGTGTCTAAAAATAGTGAGTTTTACAATAAATTCTTACAATCTAAATTTAGATAAATTATTAGAAAACTAATGTACTTGATGCCTGTCTCAGGCCTATAATGTATCGCTAATTACAAAATAGGTTTGATTATATTTCTAGATTAAAAACTATTACCGTTTCTTGTACAAATAGCTCATTTATGTCCGGAATGGCTGAAATTGAAAGTAATTTTCTATTGACTTATTTTAATTTTCTTAAGTTCTACAATTTTGAACGGTGGGCATACCCATATTCAAAATCAGTAGAATACGGCAATACATTTTCAAATATGTGGCTGTAGCGGGTTTCACAATCGATTTTGGCTAGGCGACGCTGGCGATGATTACTTAGTCCTTTTAATGGATGAATATTTACTTGGGCACGGTTGTCTTCGTTAATGTACCGGGATCTACTTGAAATGCCTCTTCTTTTGTCGATAATTTATAAAAAAATAAGAAAGATACACATTAATGAACATGAGATATTACAATTAAAACAATCTCTAACTATATATCCCACGTATTGAAGAGATAACAAAGACTTTCATATTCATAAAAAGAAAAAAAAGAAGAAAAAAACGAAGGAGGGCATGAAAGTGAGCACTACTGATGACGTGGAGAGGGCTCGTCTTGTTGGTGATGCTTGATGCGGCCGCAATGTTTCGATAAACAGGTCAATGTCGGCGAAAACCTTGTCAAATGTGTCGCACATCCTGAAAAATGGCACCCTAGACCCAGAAGTGGTGTCCGGTTTTAGCAGGTGGAAGAGGGATTTTAGAATGGAATTTCCTCGCGGAACATGGGAACTAAGCTGTTGTACAAGGCGTATGCAATTGAAACCATTACAACAGACTTTCTGGGATAGCATCATATCAAGAGAAGCGCGTGTCTGTCATTCAGACTTAACTCATCAAAAGATCAGAGTAAGACTTACGTAGCTATCGCATCCTATACTGCACAGTTTTAAGGAATTTATTTTATAGTATCTCTAGCTCATTGTTGTATTTGGAGTAAACAGGATTCCAGACCGCGCAAGGATACTCAAGCACTGGACGTACTAAGGCCTCGTAAAGCAAAAGAATAGAGAAATGAATTAACTTTCTAGAGGGGCAAATCTCATAGATTTGTCGCTTTTTTAAGTATATTTCCATTATGTATAACAAAATGTCGTGGTTAGAAATACAGTTTCGAGAGGACAGTCATCCAGATGGTAGGCGAAATTAACAACTTTTTTGTTTTTAGTAAAGTGATAGATTTGCATATGTCAATGCTTAAAAATAGTTTATTTTCTAAACAATAGCAATTCAAGAGTTTGCTAGAACAGTCATGAATCGATAGAATATTAGAGAACACCTTTAATCATTGGCGTACAGAAGAAAATTACTATTATGAAAACAAAAAGATACATCATTTATATAAATAGATAATAAAGAGCAACGGACCGAGGATTGACCCCTGAGGAAAACCGAAGGTAATTTCAACGTTACTTGACCGAAACCCATTCAGGGTGATCGTTTGGCGCCGATTCGTGCGATATGAAGAATGACATCCGAGCAAATCGCCGCGAATGCCGTTGAAATGTAGCGTACGCATGAGGATTTTACTTCCTTTGGTGTATTGGCAAATTGTTTAGATATATCACGATCATGATGCTGTTGTTTTTATTATCTACAATCTGTACCCCTCCACGTGTTGCTGTGGCTTAGTCCCGATGCATGTTCGTATGTTGTATGATGAACTAACTTACTTTTTGTTTCAAAACCTGAGTGTCTCATGAACTGGGGGTCTAATTGGGTCGTGCAACTTGGGTCTCAATGGTCAACTCTGTCTATCTCGGTTGGCCTGACTCACGTCTCAACATCTATCCGGTAGCCTCCTCGAAGAGGAACGAAACCGGTGAACCCGCTGTGCATGGCGGCGGACCCAGGCAAGTTCTTGGGCGACCCTAGATGTCTGAGCGATGGTCGGCATGCTGGCCTTTGCTTGACAACCTTCCCGAAGAAGAGCCCTCTGTATCCCGGAAATTCGGTGCCAAGGCCACAACCCCCCAGTATTCCGGTAATGAGGTGACTCGCGGGTGAAAACTTCGGATGAATGGTTGCTCGATGCACTGATCGATCTGCTGGCCATCTCTCAACAACTTATAGCCGGAGGAGTTTGGAAGCGCAATGCGACCTAACGAAGCGGGGGTAGTTATGTACCTTAAGCTATCTATCCTTAGAAACGATTCGTTTTCCACCCGATCTCGGGTGGCAAGCCGAGCGAAGGACGCCTCGGATCCGCGATAATTCCAGTGAGGTATTGTCGCTTACTTGAGGGAGAAGACCGCGCAAGCGACTTAGAACCTGCGACCTAACGGGGGGTCGGAGAAATCTTATCGCATCTGGTAGTAAGGGTGTGATGAACGCCACACTGAACTTGAAAATTCCCAGTGTCTCACGGTAAGAAGTTGGACTCTTACTGGCCGAGGTTGAGCTTGATACGTAGATTTGTCTTTGTTCTCGAGTCTCGTGTTTCATTCCGGGGTTATGTAACGAACATATCGTTGAAACGCCCTGGGGTGGTCGGATTCGCTCGTAGCAATTGGCAACCTCAATTGTCTCATGAACTTGTCATTTCGATCGCCTCTTGATGATGCGATGATGTTTATGCAACTCTACTACATCATCAGGATTTTGTAAATTACGCTGTTTCTAACTACTTGCCAACATCTAATGACGTCGCAAATCGACTCTACCTTATCGCAGTAGCTCAGCACGTTATTTCAATAAAAACATACGTGAATAGCATATTTTCCGTTCTCATTCTCAGACAGTGCCTACAGTGATAGCAAGGACGTTTAACGAGTTTTGCAAGAATTTTGCGACCTTGCAACGTACACCAGGAGAATCCTCACCGAGAACCTTCAAAGATCGTTAAAAATGCGGGGAAAGTGTACTATGCTGGCGGTTGCCGTCATTATTCAGTGCAGTTTACAGTTCGTAAGTACCCATAAACATATTCTTATATCCATGAAAATATTCCATACCAATCAAATATCTTATACCCATGAAAATACCAACGTCCCTTTTTATTTTTTCGAGATAAACTGAGAATTTCTTGTTATTTTGTATGAAGTTAATTATAAACGCAATATTTCTAAGTGATTTTATTACCGGGTCGAATCCGAAAAGGGGAATGTTGGAAGTTAAACCTACTTTTGGCCTGATGAATGACCGGGAATTAAAGGATAATGTAAAATGTTGTTTACTAAATAATAGATATACATACTGCTCTGTCAAATAAATACAGAAAATTATACAATAAAATGAAAAATATTGACTTAATCACCCAAATTTATTGTGTCACCTTTTGATGCGATAACTTATGCCATCGAATAATGCAGTAATCGAAACTATTCTTAGGTGATTTTCTGATTGACCATCGGCTTCTTCTGTAAATTATGTTTCATGGTTTCAATTCACTCAAAATGCCTTCCACGAAATGGTTATATAAGTTTGGGAAACAGGAAGGGTCATACGGAGTCAAATCTCGTGAATACTGCGTTTAGTCGAAGACATTCGTTGTGTTTTTGGCCAAAAAATCGTGTGCCTACAAATGTCTATGTGTCAGATGATGCATTAACATGATGCAATATCCATGAATTGTTTCATCAATCTGCTGTTTTCGGGTGAAGGTTGTTCACAGTCGCCTGATAACGTTCAAACGATATTGTTTGTTGACTGTTGCCCCTCACTAGCTCAGACAGTGAACAACACCCCGATATTCGAAGAAGAAAAAGAGAAAGATAAAAAAGATAGTCACTCCACCCCAATTGCTAAGCTTAGCATGATAAGTATTCATCGCAATCTCTTTATATGGTTATAGTTTTATATTATTAACCATGGTCCATTAGCACAGCGAGTGAGAATCACTGTAGCTGCAAAGAACGACGACACGATTGTGACAAGAACTTGAACGATATTTGTTAATTTTCGTTTATTTTTAAATATATTTTTCTTCTATTTTAAGTACCTACTTCCATTAAAGCAGGATGATAATTAATACAGTCTGGCTTAGAACAGGCTCAGGCCTATTTAGGCAACTTTGATTCATAGTGATGTGTCTATTAGTTTTGTTCTATCGTCTCATTGAACAAACTATATACACGGCAAACCATGCTCATGAATTTGAGTAATATAAATAAAAAGTCTGTAGAAATCTAAAAAACCTCTTACCTTAAACAGATTTTTAAAACTCTCATGATGTGCAAAATTATTAGTCCATATGCATGCAAAACATTTCAAGTTGTAAACCAAACAAGGCCGAACATTTTTTTCTATTCATTGACCGAACAACGCCATGACCAGTCAACAAGTCACAGGGAGTCGTTCGTTTGAACGATTGAGCCGTTTTGAGCCACGCACCTCGCAGGCTCGCAGTCGGATCATCCATACTACTTATACCACAAAGAAGACTTTGGACCAACACATTAACAAAATGCAGCATAAAAACTTGCAAATATCTGAGTCGCTTGCGACCAATACGAGTTGCAGCTCGTAGAGCCCGTGAACTATTATGCCTCCTACTTGGCGAGGTTACAAGTGCTGAAAATGCGTGGATTGACGAAGTGGATAAACTAAGAGGACATTATTTGTGAGATTTCTCTCGGTCAAATGGATATAGCCCAGGCAGTACTTTGATTTAATTATGTCTAATTGTATTATGTACCTGGTCTATGTATTACTAAATACTGAATTTAAACTGGGGGGGGGGGAGAGGGGTCTTCAGACCCAGCGTGACGTAATATTAGGAGGGAGGGGTTAAAATGCCTAAAACCATCGTGATGGATAGCCCCTATCAAAGAATGCGTCGGCATAATGCATGGTACGTATTTTCGTATGTTGTAGTGTTCCTAGGTGTAAAATATTTCTCACTTCTGGGAATACGCAGACAAGTTTTCGTATGTTGCTTGATAAAATCTCAATGTGCATTTGCAAACACAGCACGGGATTAAAGGCGACTCTAACGTATTTGACGAAAACTTGATAAAGATAGTCTTTATATGTCGATACCAATAGAACGACGCCCTTATGGATTATTCCAAAAAAATCTATTTTTCCAAAGAAAATATCTATGCATATTTATATAGCATTTTTCTTTTCGATATATCGCTATATTTTAGGCTTGTCACGCAGGGCCGTAGCCAGCCATAGGGCCCGTGGGGGGGGGGGGCGGGGGGGGGGGGGGGGGGGGGGGGGGGGGGGGGGGGGGGGGTTGTTGTGGG
>JAOPUG010000152.1:30787648-30797984 GCA_027564375.1 Micropterix facetella
GATGAAGTGTGAAAAATGTAATGTCGCTCTTCATCAGAAATGTTCTCCTGCTTTTCACACAAAATAAATTTATAATATTTGATATAACACTTTAAATTTATAAAAATAATTTTTGATATAAATAAACAAGATTCTTTACAATAATCTTTCATTATTTACTATCATCTTCCTTAGTAGTACGTAATTAATACAGTGGCATATCTTCCTACTGTTCCATTTTTGGATCGGTACTGAAACTGAAAGATGGAAGGCTGGATTATTTTTTTTTATAAATACTATTGTTCGGTAGGTTCCTAACATGATTAACTCTAAGTTTCATTGAAATCAGATCAACTTTAAGGTGCTTGGGAAGATATGGGTTAAATACATATATCACAAGAAAATGACTACTCACATGCTTATTCGGGTTCAGGAATGTAAATATTATCATCATGGTGTAATAAGGTGTCCACCAGATCACGAAGGCCGCAACAATTACCACAGATATCCTCAGGGATTTCATCTTCGCCTTATGAATTAGTCGCTGTCTGTTGCAATCTGGATTCAAGTATTGTACCCCGGATTTGATTTCAGTCTTGAATACTTTTTCACTTTCTGAGAAAAAAGAGAAATTATGAATGTAAAATATTTATTAATATAGTAATGTAACATTTTATCATAGATTAGGCAGGTATTTTAGTGTCGAAAAAATGTGAAAAACGAAGGAAAGTTGCAATATTGAAATTAATTAACAAATCGTCAGCCTTTTGTCACTCCAAATACCATTTTTTTGGCACTCTCAAATTGAAACTTCAGATTGTCGTCTAATTTTTCGACAGTACAATTTTATTTATAATTCGTATTGAAATAAAATTGTTCAATTTTATTTAAAATTGAACAAATAACTATTAGGGGGCCAAAGATTTTCAATTACGCGAAAAATGTAATGAAATGAAATCGTCCAAAAAGATTTTTCTCGGTGTTTCATATATCCTAGATTCTATCTGAACCAAAAAGAAATTGGGCATGTTTTGAATTACCCTCTGAAATTACGAATTTAACATCTTTTCACAATTGTTACTGCGAATTTAGTAGTTTTTTTCGATCTAATAACTATTACTAATCATGAATCTCATCACTATGACTATTAGTAAACATACATCCTTATCAGTTTGTATTTTTGGCCCGTCTGCAGTATTACGTAGGATGCGCCATATAGTCTGATGCATGTCGTTCGTCTGGTCTGGGTTCGTTTGTGCGTTTGTTTGTTTGTTTGTCCGCATTGGGCCACGAATGGCTACGTGGAGGTGGGCCAAAAGGCCGTTTTGTGTTGTTGGCCGGCCCATGCTCGCGTAGCAGCTCCTATTCAGGAGCCTCCTCGAAGAGGGACCAACCTGGTGAACTCGCTTGCGGTGACTTGCGGCTGACCCGGGGACGGGAACTCGGGCGTGGCCATATAGATACATATACACATCTACATTGTATGACTACTTGAGACCGACCTATGCAGATTATTCCTTATAGAAGCAGAGACATCGCTCAATTTTCTGTGTGTGTGAAGAAATTGTTCCCTCGAAGATACTGGTGTTTGTGGAAAGTACAAACTGGACAACGAATTGTAAACAGAGGGACAAACGATCTGGAGAGGTCGCAGTGTATCTGTGTTTCGATGCACAGAATCCATGCATCTAATCTAATCTAACTATTTAATTAATTCTTAACCTAATTATTATTATTACAGCGTGGTCGTTTAGGATCTGGAAGCCGTTCAACCATGTCACCTCTGAATTTGGCCCCACCCGCTCCAGAACCTTTGATAGTACATTCTGGAGCATTGCTATGTTTTGCTCGATTACTACCAGGATTGCCCAAAACCAGAAAAGGACCGTCTTTAGCGGCATTGCTAGATTATTTCGCTCATGTCATGAAATCTCTCGTACGAAGGTATATAACTTTAGTTTTATTTATATTAATCGATGGTTTGATGATCGAATTTCCTTAGAGGGTGAAATTAGCATTTTCGTAAATGATTCTGTTATAAATTATATATGGATAGTTAGTCTAAAACCCAAGATATCATGTAAATAAACATACCACAATATGTTCTATGTAGTGAGAAATCCTTAAATTAAATTTGATAATGCTTAAGAAAGCTTTTTCTTTGAGGATCATAATAATCGCTTTAGAGTTTTAAAATGAAAAATCTCTCAATCAGAGTTAAAGAACACAACAAGCAGCCAATCTTCTGAAATACCTTTTTTGATTTTTTGGAAGAGTTCTTATTTTTTGTTGTTTTTTTTATTATTTTACAGAAAAACTATTGAATTTTAAACTTTTTATAGCAGTCTTTTCAAACATTTTCAATGCTCGACCACTTTACAAGTAAAAAAATTCTGGTTCCCAGGTCCATAATAAAACTATGTAAGAGATTTAAAAAACGAATTTCTTTCAATTGAGACTACTTACTGATCGAAAAATTAAGTGCTGTGTATAATCTGTGCGAGTTATTTTTGGGACCTAGCTTGGTTATTTAAATTACCATTTCTCGGTGATCTTTTTGACCAGTTAAATATTTTAAATAACAGCCTCCAAGGGAGAGAAGAAAATGGCCAAGGATAAAATCAGAGGATTTCTCTCAAAACTTCATTTGAGGTCATTGTTTTTACAAGAGAAGGTGTATGTGTCTCTCCTTGTGTTCAGAAGATTTTTCTGAATGAAGAGAAGAGAAGAATATCCAGAGCTGTCAAGAGGAGCTTTAAAATTGTTAATGCCATTCGCCACTTCCTACCTATGTGAACTAACATTCTCTTTAATTTTAAATATAAAAACTAAGAAGAGTAATAGGCTTCAATTAGAAAATGATTTGATTGTTAACCTCTCAAAAATACAACCACCATTTGACAATTAATTAAAAAATAAAAAATAAACAGGCACAGGCCCCTCATTGAAAATATTGTAATTTTATTGCAGTATATAACTTACAACCGTTGCTTTTTACTTTTACCTGGCTAGCGACCGCGACCCTCCGAGTAACACTTGGCAACCCCCCTGGGGGTCGCGACACACAGGTTGAAAAACACTACTTTAGAGGATTCATCAACATATTGACACTGGGATATGTTATTTTAAAATCGCTTGAATCCAAAAATTACTGCAGTCGTTTTAGCTCATTTTTATCAATATATTTCTTTTTATTTCTTGTTGGATATAGAAGATTATTAAATAAAACTTTAGCACATGAAACTTCATGCCTCTATATAACTATTCTTATAACATTTGTAGTTGAAACATTTATAATGATATATTATATAATTATACTTATATATCTTATACAACTATAATTATAGGTGAAACATTTATAATTTAATTGGATTATAAGATGTGACATGACTTAACATGATTTTGGTTTTGTTTTAAAGTGAAAGAAATCAGCAAGTGATGTGCGATGCAGGTTTAACCAGTATTATTTTGGAAATTGCAAAATCGGCCCTTCAAGATGAACAACACTGTATCCATGCACCGTTCCAGTATATGCTTGAGAGGCTCGCTGCACAGTCCCTGGATCCTAAAGATCTGAGGTGATTTGTAACATTTTTTTTAATTATTAAACTAGGATCAAAGCTTTTTTGGAGGTATAGTACTCCCACTATAATCCGACACTTCACTTATCCGGCGTTTTTATATAGGCAGCATGATTTTCGAGCGTGCATTGGAGACAAGTGACTGCTTGTCGCGGGGTCAATGACCGCTATGCGCGATGTATGTGTCTACTTTGTCTGCCTTACGCCAGTCTGTTCTCTATTGTGCTCGCTCGCTGACGTACTGTATTTCATCAGTGTAATGTTGTGTGTTTGCAGTGCTGTTAGTTTAAAATGTCTACAATGTAAAGGTGAACATAAAACATTATCTGTTGTGGAAAAAATAAGTTTTTGAAACGACTTAAAAAAGGTGAAACGTTAGTTTTGCTAAAGAATATAGAATTGGGCATGCTACAATTTATGCCATAAAGAAGAACAGTGACAAGATAAAGACTTTCTTTAAAAAAAATGTTGTTAATACAGTATACAAAAAAACATAGCTTCTGCCGTTTAAATGTGTCTATTAGTGACTTCTAGTAATCCGGCAGTGCTTTGGTCCCAATGACTAAACACTATAAATTGAGTTATAGTGTTGTGTGGTAATAGAGTTTAAACGAATCTACGATATCTGTTTCATGTATATGCTTCATAATATTAGACAGAAATCTTACCGACTATCTTGTATAACAAAAGAAAAATCAAGCTTATAGAATGATGCCTAGCTAACTATGTTGTCAAGATCCTATTTGCTCAAAATAGCCATTTGCAGTGTTTTGTCATAAGACAATGGCGCTATTGGAGAATGCATTTCAAATATGGTACCCGTATTTTTAAGAAGACATTGACAAAAATTTCATATGAGTCGCAAGTTACGAAGTATGAACAGGCTTAACATTTTTAATCTGTCTGCACTCCAAGAGAGACATTAAGAGGAGATATGATTGAACCCTACAAGGTGCTGAACGATCATAGCAATTGTCGACGTTACTTCAAAGTTTTACCTTAGTGCTAACATGATAATATGATGAAATCATTGCGGATAACCACTGAGGTTTGTCGGATATTCAAAATATATTTTTTTTCAGGGAATTTCTACGGATGGGAAACCCCCTATTTTGTCTGTCACCAGAGCAGGGATCCGCAAGTAAACCAGGAGGACCAGTGCCTTTAACTCGTATCAAAACCTTGGTATCCATGACTACCCCTAGAGATTACAGGTGTGATAGATCTTTCTTTATTTACCTTCTTCATGTTTCTTATAAGTGCTTCACCTAAACGGGGATTTCTACCAGGTGTGGGTGAGAATTTATTTTCTTAGTTGATGTCGCAGTACTGAAATTAATAAATTAAAACATTTACGGGAACACATAATAGGACAATAATTAGATAACAAGTGGACATAATGATTAATACAAAGGGTACTAGGAAAGTTTTGCAATATGACGCAACAATGAGTTGCAATAAACTGCTTGTTGCTGCATGTTGAGACATGTTCATACGTGCATAGTAGCCGCCGCATCAAGTCGATGGGCTCAGTTATTCATTAGCAGTGAGAGTATAAAGTGCTTGCGTTATAATTTCGTGCATGGTTTAAATATAGACCAGTGCTTAGCAGAAATGACTCTTGCACTGGGTGATGTTTGTCCACATCGTAAAACGATATTCAGGTGGTATAGAGAATTCCAAAGGGGAAATTTCATTCTGAATGATGCTGAGAGGCCGGGAAGGCCACAAACTTCAAATACGGAGGAAAACGTTACTCTGTGAGGAAAATGTTTGACGAGGACAGCCAAGTGACCTACCAACAGATAGAGGGTACTTTAGGCCTAAATGCACCAGCAATTCGTTCGATTATGTATGATCGTTTGTACATAAAGAAACTTTGTAATCTGGGTGCCGCATCGATTGACTTAAGAGCAGATGACACGACGTGTGACTTGGTGCTGGGAGATGCTAAATAAGTTTGATAAGGGACAATTTCGGTATGTGAACAACATCGTGACAGGTGACGAGACTTGGCTGTACTATTACGATGTGCAGACCAAGGCTTAAAATAAAGTTTAGGGTTTTGATGATGAGGACACACCCATAGTTGTCAGAAAATCCCGACCTGTAAAGAAGAAAAAGATTGCTGTATTTTTCAAATCGAGCGGAATTGTGGAACGTGTCGTTTTGGACACACAGAAGACAGTGACAGCTAAGTGTTAGGTATACTGAACAGTGCCTGCCTAAAGTCATTGGATCTATGAATAGCCTGCGGCCGAATTCAAGAATGGACACCTGGTTCCTCCATCACGATAATGCTCCAGATTACCGCACCAAAGCCTCCACCGAACATTTGACTATGACAGAACTGAAACTTCGCGAGCTCCCACAGTCCAGACCTTGCTTCCTGCGACTGCACTGTTCCCGAGTGTGAAAATAAGCTAAAAGGGAGGCGGTTTTCCAGCGATGAGGACCTTCTGTGGGCTTGGGACAACGAGTGTGCTTTACTCCAGTGAAACTAGGCAGAACTGGTTTAAAGATTGGTTTCTTAGGAGGATGTATAGGCATATTAAAAAAATAAATAATAAAGTAATAAAAAAAAATAAACAAAGCTGTATTGCATAACTTTCTTAGTACCCTTTGTGGAGGAACATTATATGGAGGAACATTAAAATATTTATTTATTTAAATCAAAATCAATTTACAATTACAATTTATCATTCAAAAATTTTACTTATGTCAAGAACTAATGACATAAAAAACAAAAAAGTTCAATCAGAGTAGCCATTGTACTATTCTTATCAAGAACACAATAAACTTATAAAATAAAAAATATGTATTTTTCTAAATATTACAATGTTATGGTATAATTATAAATTCACCGTAATACTGTGTGATTTCCAAAATAAAGAATTGAATTTAATTATTTTGTGTTTTAGATCTCAAGGCTCATGCACACTACCGCCATTCGTTGAGTTGGACATGTCGGCCGAAGGCTTCGGTTGTCTCTATCTGCCCAGTGTAGCACCACAGTCGGCGAACACGAATGCCTTGACTCCTCAGGACACGGCCATAACGGGGGGAATCGGCTCGGGTGACAGGGTCTTCCCCCCTCAGACTGGGTTGACGTACTGCACCTGGGTGTGTGTGGACAAATTTTCCGACCCGAGGACCGATCCTCACTGCGTCCGTCTTCTAACCCTTGTCCGCAGTTTGAACAACGCGAGAGATGAGCATCTCGTCTGCTTGGCAGTAGTTCTATCAGCGAGGGACAAGGCTATCATAATATCAACGCATGAGACCTTAGTACCGCATAGTAAGTTAACATATTTTTATAAATCGTCACGGGTGAAGAAGTACTATCATAATATTATTGTTACACTTCTGGAGGGTGAGCGGTGTACTCCGGACTAACGACCGGCTGTGGTAGGTTTAGGACAGCTGTCCTTCCACATCTGAGCGTTCACCTTACCACCCATTCACTCCCCCTTTGAAACCAAATTTATATCGCTCCGGATGAAACGTAAGGAATTGTGACGAAAACACATCCACCTATTAAACTCCGCCATAGCCCGTTTGAGACCAACGCCTTATTAGCGAGGCACGCTAAAAGGCGCAAGCAAAGCTAAACCCAGCTGGCCGGCCTCACTCCCTAACTACCAAATTTAGACGGATTTATCCATCCACCCGTTTGGTGCCAAGCTCGAAGTGCAACCTCTACCTATCATAATAATGCGGCATTCCATGACTCGAACATATCGCTGATCCGTGGCATCCTTTACTCGGACTGCGATCCGAGATCGGGTAGCCAACAGATATCATTTCTAAGGATAGGTGACGACAGGTCGACACCTAACCCCGCGTCTTCTCAGTCTATTAACAACACGGCCGGTTTTCCCATCCCGTGTGTCAGCCATCCAGTTCCACCAGAGGTTCCGTCCTCAAATTCACCGCAAAGCAGGTTCGCCGAGTTGGTCCCTCTTCCTCTTCGAGGAGGCTCCCTGATAGGAGCTGCCTCACGAGTTTAGCCGACCAGATAACAAACAGCCATTAAAGTCCAAGCTACACGGAACCGTTAGGAACCACTTTTGAGACAATGAGGATTCGACAAAGTCAAAATCGAACAGCTAGTACATATATGATAATAATTAAATTAAGATAACGACTCCTCATACCTAGATCCCTCAAAAATAATGTTTATCCAAATGTTTACTTCACAGTCTTTTTTAGGTTTTATTAGTCAATATTGTGTCAGCTTTCAAAATTAACCATTCGCATAGAACTGAATTGGCAACAACAACTAAAAATGTTAATACGAATTACAGTTTTCATTTCTTTTCATTATTCAAACGGTTTGCTCTTGACAAATATCTACACAGATAATTTATATCACACTGCTTGTTTTTTTGTTCAATATCCTCAAAGACCACAAATATAAACTAAATTAATACTATGATATTGCAAATGCCATCACCCGGAACGGCTTTACTGTTCATGTACACACGGTGGAAGTTGGTGCTCGTGGACTGCCAGCCAAATCTCTGTTTCATGTCTTTAAAAGTTTTGGTCTCTCTAGGACAATAATCAACTTCTTCCTAGAAAAAAAATCTAAAACCACAATTTCCGCATCTCAAGTCCTATAGCTTTGAAGAGGAGAGTGAATGGGTGCTAAGATGAAAGCTCGCATGCAGCAAGACAGCTGTCCTAAACCTACCGCAGCCGGTCGTACGTCCATTGTTAACCATTCCTCCCACAGAAGGTAATAATAATATTATTCTAAGCCCGATTCCGGTAGGTGAATTCCATGGCAGCTCCGTTTGTATTTATCATATTATAGCGGTGACTTACACCTACCCGCCTCTTAACCGCCGTTACTTAACATTGGTTATGTTTTGATGGCTTGCATCAACCATTTTCGTATGCTGGTTATTTATGCGCTGCATACCTCAAAAATGTTTTTAAGACGTTGAATCTTGCTGCCTCCCAGCCAATCGCAGCACAGCTGTAAAAATTGTTTGTGTCATATGTCCCATGCATGTTCATACTGGTATTTTACAAATGTATGTGTTTTGTTGCATTCTTTTGTTAGTTTTTTTGTTATTTCCATTATTTGTATGCAAGAAACTCACAAGCAACGCACACACCCGGCACACAATTCTAACCTAGAAAATGTTGACAATTCCCAATAACGTTTTGTTAACGGCTAACCGAGGCTCTAAGCTCAGTTAATAGATTAGCCGGCGTTAGCCTAACGGCTCATGCTTCAAGCGTATTTTGGATTTATCCATGGCTAGTCATGTTAACCGTGATTATCTTTCTTAAACGGCGTTGGTGCATGTCCCCTCGTCTATATTAAAATTTATATAATTTTATATATGAAAAATTAAAAATCATTAGGTGTTTTTCCCATGACAAAGAATATGGCATTATACTAAAGGAACGATATAAAATCCTAACTCTAAATAGACTATTTACATGAAATTTACATAAATGAAATTAATATTACTATTGAAGAAAGAAAATTATTTTATAATGATAAGAAATCTACTTAGTCTCAGAAAATGTAAAACAAATTAATTAAGACATGTAAAAGCATTTTTTATAAAATATATATGGTTTACTTATTACTGATCATATCCAATATAAATTAAAAATAAGAATAATCTTAAATATCATAAACAAAGAAAAATCTACCATTGTACAAAAAAAGGTGGTATAATAAATGCTTGCTTTAGTCTAACCGGCGAATTATGACTAGGGCGAGATATTTTTGAATTAAAAATTAGATTATTGCAACATTTTCCAAAACTCATCATTAGCCGGATACGGTCGGATTAAGAAATATTGAGATTGTTTAAAAATACATATTAATTATAGTATAGTAAGTATTAAAAAGAAACTAAACATTAGACAAAATTAAACATCCCTTATTTTTAAACTTATTTATTTATTGTATAAAAAGCATATAATATCCAGTTCCCCGCTAAAGTGATTGTGGTGGCGGTAGCGGAAGGCAGTGAATTAAAGCTATAAAGTACAACATATCCATATTTGCTGCTGATTTGTAGCCCAAATTGAAGACATGTGTCTGTAGCGAATGTGTTAGTGCTTTTGGTAGCATGGTCTATTTCTCGAAAGTGTAATCCGTGGTCTGTGAAACAAATCAATACCAATAATAAATGCTAATACTTGCATGTCGAAATATTTCAATTAAGGATCAAAACTTATTGAGTAAACATACAGCAGCATCCCTGCATATTTTGAATATAGGTAACACATTTTCTGCATTTTTCGACTTCATAGATAGAAATCATATGGCAATTTAGTTTCTAGCGATGTGTTTTAATGAATTTTACATATTAACAGAGATCAACAGAAATAAGAAAAACCCAGCCAAACAATAGAAAATTTGACGATTCGTGTGGTGTTGCCAAAAACTGATTTAAAAATCCTTTGTGTTACGATTGCCTGCTCAGACTATAGGTTGAATACATCTTTGGACAGCATACATTAGTAGTTTCTGTGTGCATGGAGTTTCCTGCCTGCAAGGAGAAAAAAAATGTTTTCTTAATTTTCACACCAAACGTTAGTCACATTATCAATATTTGTTCTGGAAATAAATATTATTTTACTTTGGAAGCTTAGTCCAATTACTACATTTCGACATAACTTTGAAATGTTATATTGCAATTGTTTTTTTTTTTTTCTAAAATCTCACTTGTTAGTTTCTATGATTTCATGCTGTGTAGTTTCTAATATTTTACGTTTTCTAGACACTCCGTACCCACCATTTT
>JAOPUG010000152.1:30808335-30831463 GCA_027564375.1 Micropterix facetella
TGCGCCACCTGAAGAAAAGTAAACAAATATTTTTTATATACCTATTTCGACAGCTACTTATCGATAGCAACGTTTAGAAATACAGCGTCAATTATATTTAAAAAAAATTTTTTTTTGCCACATTTCACTCCACCCTATTGCATACCCCTGCCCCAGCCCCTTCATTGCCTCAACCCCTTCATTTGTTTTTGAACCGTGTGTAAAAATGGTTATATTGTCTGACACCTCTTTGTTAACAAGGTCATAGATATAGCCATGGTAACAAGGTCAATAGGACCGCTGGATATTATTGCATATTTCAGTATTGGCTGTGGATATAGAAGAGTATTAAATAAATTTTAGTCACATGAGACTTTAGACCTTTATCTAACTAAGCGTACAACATTTCTAGTTAAAACATTTGTAAATATACCTTTTATTTTGATAATGCATTGTAACATTTAGGAAGCTACCTCACTTTAAGTAACTTTTTTGAAATATCTATTTTTTCTATTAGGTTGATACCGTCGGAGGCTGCTCAGTATTACTAGGTCTAATAGCCATGGCGCAAGACGTCGAGTGTTTGTACGCCGGAGTCAAAGCTCTCGTTTGCGTAGTGAAATCGAATAAAGCCGCTCAAGCCGAAATGGACCGGAGAAAAGGATATCAAACTCTGGCCATGCTCTTAAAGAGAAAGAGACATCTCCTCAATTCTCATATTCTGCATTTAATTTTTGGTCTAGTCGGCACGGTCGACAGTCAGAAGGAGACATCATCCATTCCAAACTTGACTGCATTCCAGGTATGTTTAATTTTTATAATTTTTAGGTTTTTTTATGTCGTTCCTCGTCATTGTTTAAGGACGCGTATACAAATTGGTCTCCTGCCAATTTGTAAATTTTGAAGGAGCGGTCGATTGTTGCTTAGGAGGACTCGGAAAGCCACTGCGGGCACCATACAACTAGGATACGACTGTTTGATACCTAATCATTTAACCCAGATGACTAGCATGCCTGGCTGCTGCAAATACCTGTAAATTTATTCATGTTTAAATCAGTAGCTAATAAATAATAGTAGAGTCTCACTAATCCAGCACTTTTAAAAACCGAGTAGTCCCGGATTACTGGGATGTATAAAAATTAGGGGTAAATAATACACATCTTTTGCCATATTCAGTAGATTATGCGGCAGTACAATCGTCATGTTAATATATAGGCCAAAGGATTCCAAAACATGGAAACCAGGAATTTCTATCTATTAACCTGCTGCGAGCGTCACCATATGGCGACGAACAAAAAAGTACCATTGAGTGCCGCTGTCGCCATATGGCTCTAAAGGCAAAAAATATACCACTCCAAAACCTTTCTCGTACATCAAGAAAGCTTTAGATTGGATTCTGGAGATCAAATTGGTCTCTAAGCCGTATCAATTCCCTGAAAATCTCAGATGTAAAGCCCTTTGTCCAGATATAACTCTTTACTCTATCTCGGAAGATGGGCGGTCGAATTTACTGTTTCATTTGAATCAAATATCCCAAAAGGACATGAGAACAAACTAAATAAATACCATGATCTCGCAAATACCTTCGCCCGGAACGGCTTCACTGTTCACCTTCACGCGGTAGAAGCAGGTACTTGTAGCCTCCCAGCCAAATCTCTATTTCACCTATTTAAGGATCTTGGTCTCTCCATGAAAATAATTCATTCATTCCTAGAAAAAATATCTAAAACCGCAATTTCCGCATCTCAAATACTATGACTTCGAAGGGGGAGTGAATGGGTGGTAAGGTGAACACTCACATGTGGCAAGACAGCTGTCTGAAACCTACCACAGCCCGTCGTTAGTCCGTAGTCCACTACTCACCCCCAGAACTGTAATAATAATATTATGATGGGCTCGACTCCAGTCGGTGAATTCCATGGTATCTCCGGTTGTATTTATTATTTATAGATATTCTGGGAATTACTTATAATATAAATATGAAACATACATCATTTATGCATTATCACGTAAGCTTATAACAACTGCAACAATACTGATTAGCTAAAATATATACAGAAAAATTAACAGAAAGTGGGTTAAGGGCTGCACACCCCGCGGGGTTAAATTCAGCCCGCACTCAGAGGTGCAGCGGCTGTGGAGGGGGAGGGGTATATTCGAAAGGTTAATGGAGCCGTAGCCAGGAAAAGATTGGTAACCACTCATTTTATACTATGCAATTACATACATTTTGTATCTTTATTTTTCAGGACTTAATTTGCGAGCTAGAAGTATGGTTAGGATCACCGTGCGCACTAATAAAACAGTTACTCGAGCATTTACTAGAATTAGCGACGGAGGCTGCGCATCGTCTGCACAATCTTCGCACCATGCGAGAACTTCAATTGGTTACGAAACTGCTTTATTTAATTCCTGAGATAAAAATGACCGGGACGAAACGGGTGCTTCTCCAGTTGCTCGGCGCACTGCTCGGAGGACAACCGAGACCAAACGACCTATTGTGCTTCGGTCAGTACATCTGCTCCACGCTTCCGCCTGCCGGACAATCCGAAAAGGACATCAACCTGATAGAAAAAGAAGAAGAAAAGGAAACGGAACCCGAAGCGGAATCCATTCTCCTCAGGAACAAGTGTTTGCAACTTCTTCACGGACTGCTTTTTACCAATCGTAATTCTATGAATAGCCTTATATGTGATGAGGTCTCGAGAGTGCTCGGAATGGATTGGCTGCTGAGCTTCGCGCAGTCTCACTTGCATTCGTCTACAGTTATATGGGCTATGCGGTTACTTGTGATTTTATGCTCCGGACAAGGAACACCTTCTTTATTACTGCAAAGGTAATCTTTTTCACATTTTTCTGAAAGGCGATTTCATAAGGTCCTTAACTATGAAGTTGCCGTTCTACAAAAGATATTTAACACCTAAAAAATTGTTTGAAAAAATATATTTATTTATTTAAAGTAGATAATAATACATTCAATTACAACCGTGAACTCATATAACAAAAGGAATATCAGCTCCAAAATAAGAAAATTCTTTGTGTATTTATTTATTTTTATCTGTCTGAGCCCTCGCCTCAAAGTCAAGTCAAACTCTCTGAAACTCTAAAGTGCTCGAAATATCGCCTCAGAGCCATCCTAGCTAAGCAAGCTCGTACAAATTAGGTCGAAATGCGAAATAGGTCGGTATTGCGAAATAGGTCGAGTTCAAAAGTTGCATTTTGGGCACAATGCTCAGGTCAGAGTTGCGTACATACTTACCACACAGAGTGTCATAACTCGAACAGTTATCAAGCTCGCTCTCTCACCTTTCGAGATGCAACGTTGATGCTTTAGGCATTGTTTATATTAGGATTAGTTTATTTAGCCACCACATTTCAAAGTGGTCACTGGGGCCAGAAAAATCGGCAACCGATAGACAGATACCTGCGGTCGCTCTTCGTAAGGCCATGCAAATGCAAAAGAGGTCGCATGATTCTAATGGTTCGTCGCAAGTGACCACATTCTAATGCGGCGACTATAGTATAGACTATATTTTTTCTGTATCGACTACTTTTCAATTCAGATTAGCCTAGCTATAATATCATTAATTTCAAAATATACAAATGCTCCTAATTGATTTACCAAAATAATATGCTTTTTGTCTCAAAATCAATTTTTCTGGAAAATGTCCAAGGTGGGCGGAAATATCGGAACATCGATTAAGTTTAACAAAATGAAATGGCTAATTGGTTAAAATTTTGGCGAGTGATCAAGTCATGCTTGAGAGTCACTAATCGTTGCCCATACTTATAGTTTTTCCCTACTTCTTCACTGATAAGTGATATCTTTTTCTTCTTAATTTATTTGCAAATTTCGCCATTAGTTAATTGCCGAACCAGCCAAACCTAATTGGGCAGTTAAGTCCGCTGTAAAGCTTCAATTGTCAAAACTAAATTGTATTCATTATGGCTATAATTTTCAGGTTTCGGGAAGGTCAGGGTAACGGTGGTTGGCTACGACATACGGAATTAGTAGCGCATTCGCAGCAAGTTGGTGTTGTATTGGGAGGTTGCGTAAATTCACCTGGCAATGTAAAAACGGATTTATTGCATATCCAAGGATTCCAGATGCTTGATTGGTAAGACGATACTTGTTTCTGATAAATTTCATCCGATTGTGCTGTTACTATGTTAAGCTGCTGCTTGCTTGATCAACCTGATATAAACTGGCGCTTATAAGCACCCTTCTCAAACATAAACCGGAGTGCGAGATGGCTCTTATAACCGCCTAAAAAACTGTTGTCTACCCCACATTTTCATAATTTTAGCTCAAGCACTTGAGTTGTTATAAATGTGCATAGTATTAGATGAGCAATTGTATATTATGTGGTTATAAAATATAAGTAATAGGTATAAAAATTTAACATTTATTATTACTTTATTATAAAAAAAAAAAACAAATTATTCATTGATATTAACTTTCGTCTAGTAATTATTGAAGCATAGATGTATGCATAATGGTACATCACAGTCGGCACACATATATCTGGTTTCCTTGCGAATCATTTTCCCGCTGCATTGCATTTTCGTGATCATACACTGGTAGGGCTCACTTTCTTCGGGTTCCCACAAATTTGCAGCAGACACATTTGCAGGAGACACATTTGCGAGTACCAAACTGACGTTTCGAGGGGCCTCAGATTTGCAGAATGTGAAGTTACCGGTAAAACAATATTTTTTAAAATTTCGTGTTACCATAGTATAAATAGAGAAAAACCACGTTTTTACAATAGTAACTTGGTGGCAGAATTATGATTTCTTTTGGAAATATCCCGGATTTTGGCACATCGCATCATAAAAATAACAACATCGTTTTTTGACTACCTATTTGGAATCTTTCCAATTTCTTGTGATAGTTTTGGCTGCAGCCAAAAGAGAACCCTTCCTTATTTTGTGACTACCATTTTTATATTTAAAATAAATTATATATTTCTGCTTTAATTTGATGTGTACAATTATATCAAAATATTGTTTTCGTGTACTTATGTCCTAATTCTCCATTCTTCAAACGCTGCTAACTTCACTTCGTGATGGAAATGTGACGCATGGCTATAAAGCGCTATCAAGAATGATGCCTGCAAATATGCCTGCTGCAAATCTGGCTACTGCAAACCTGATGCTGTCAAATTGACATATGAGCAAATCGATGTGCTTTGGCGCTTCACAGACATTTCAGAAGAATCATTTACCTCTATAAGTTTCTTATCCAGGTATTTTCGACACAAATACAACCAGTCCCACGGTACGATGGATAAAACAGTTTTGAAAGGTGCGGGTGAAGTTTTGAAAGGTCAATTGGATGGGTCAACTCAGTACTTAGATAATGTTTATTCTTCAATATTGGCAATTGCGAATTAGTTATTTAGATGTGTTCAAAGTTCATATGATCTGATAAAACAATTGACGATATTCAGAGTGGTGAACAGATTCAAGTGAAAAATCACTAATATCTCTAAAAATAGGTATAACTTATGAAAAAATCAATAATGGTTTTATGGGTATCATAAACGACTAGTAAATCTGACAAATTTATTAGAAAAAAAATATAAACAAGGAAGATATGACTAAAAAACATTTTTTTGGTTGAATATGGAATTCTAAAATCCCATTATCTCAAAAGTAGGTTTGTGTGTGTTAGCGCAGTTGATCTCGAAAACTTTTATATTACAGCCCATTAAAAATCTTGTTTTTATATATTGTTTCCCTGTATCGTTTAACGCATTTGTTTTTTATACAGGTTGATTCCGACACATTTGGAAGTGAGCGAGCTTTACTTCCTTCTCGTCGGTTTAATGCTGGGCCAACCGGTGAGACATATTCCTTCGGAGACACGCCTGGCGATGGACACCGTGTGGCCGTTCCTCTGGGGAGTAACAGTCGGTGGGCAGAATGCTCCGAGCAAGCAGAGCATGAGCGCGGTGGCTTCCAAGATATCACTCTGCCCGGAAGCCATCATCATTCTGCTGTCTATGGTCCGACAATTGATCCACAGAGAACTAAACTCACTGCCCGACTGGCTGAAAGATCACCCGGTAACCATAGTGCAAGTTTTATTTTCGCTGTATAACAACTTGCCGGATTTTCCTCAAGTCGTGATGACGGCTGACGTTTTGACCGCACTCGCTTCGACGTTGTTTGCTCCCGGGCCCGATGATACACAAGCAGGTAATTTTTGCAGCTTTTGTTATATAATACAGGGTTAACCCCATTTATAAACGTATTAATCTTCATAATAGATATAATTTAAATACAATGAATTTCTTAAATATAACCTGGTCAGGAAATTGTGGCGGTGGGGTGAGATACTTTCAAATTATAAATCAGATTACTGCAACATTTCTCCAAACTATCATCAACCGGATACGGTCAGATCGACAAATCTTGAGAATGTTTCTTCTATGAGTGCCTATACTATCCTGTTAATGAAAACAAGTAGGAATACATGATAATTATATGGTAGTAGGCAGGTATTTTATTATTACAACTTGGAAATAAACTGAAAATTAGCAAAAACAATTATTTTTATACCAAAACCATCAGTGGAACAAAAAGGGTTATTTATTTTTATTATATAATAACAGGAAAGGGCAACTTTGGCCCGTCCCGTGATTGGTAATCCCTGACATCCAAAATGGCTTGAAACCTATTCCAACACTATGATTCCAAAAATACCCATATACGCTATGCTTGCTCTACCTATTAGTCAGATCGTCCTCCAGGCCAAGTCAACCAGGATGCACCTGCAGCAGCACCTGCGGAACCCGGATCGAATTTGCTACCGCCCGGTGGTGCTTATGGTCACCCAGGGAGGCTGCATACCAAATTTGGTTAAGATCGGACCACGGGAAGTCTTTGGACGGACCAACAAACAAACAAACGCACAGCATGCATCAGACTATATAACCAAAAAGCATACAATTGCTGCTGTTCTGTAATGAAAAACTGATGCATTGCTTATTCTTTTTATTCTAAATGCTGCTTAAACTAGTGCGCAAAAAAGATTCTTGAAAGTTTACAAAGATACTTCACTATGTATGTGCACTTGCAAATAGGCTTGTTTTTTTGTATTTACTTGTACTTGGTTTGCTCAGCTGTTAGATTTTTAAAAAAAAAGCAATTCACCTGTTTAACCATACGGAATAGCAGCAAATATTGAGCAGGAATTAGAAGGCCAGTGTCTCATCGGTGACGGGAGACAGTAAATCGAAGATATTAAATACAAAATAGCCATATTCGCAGCTAACTTGTAGCCCAAATTGATAAAATTGGTCTGTAGCGAATGTGATTATTCTTTTAGTAGCAAAAACTAATTCTCGAAAGTTCAAGTCTTTCGCTTTGATCATTGGGACCAAACCAGCCAGATTGAAAATTGCTGCAAATGGAAATCTACATATAACAGTAGACTCTTTCCAGATTCCCCTTGTGTCACCCGCCAGAAACTTCGGCCTATTATTCGACCAAAACCGGATGTTCAAGGTTTATATAGGCAAGCGAGTCGGATAGGACCTTTATTGTCTCGAGGCCCCGTACAGACTTTGAGAATACTTCAGCGTCAAAGTGAAAATAGTTATTGTTAATACATGAATACTTTCGTTTCTGAACTATGGCACCTGTGTGCAACAGGAAGACCGAGCGGAGGCTACACAGGTTGCAAAATACACTTCTGACCATTTTTCATCGAGGCCTCTTGTAGAATATGGCGCTACTGAGGCAACTCCCATGTATTTGATGGTGCATTCTGAACAACCAAGCTATCTGTACGAAATGATCGCCACAGCGTAATCATCTTGCCATCATCCCGAATTTCAGAGCCACCGGCTACAAAGGAAGTTTCCCCTACTATTCGGTGGTTGTATGGAATCGATTGTGAGTGGCATTGCGTAGGATGTCTTTATTGACATTTAAAAATATACATAAAAGTCTTATTCTGGGAGGCAGAAGTAAATGATAAAAAGTTTTTTTTAATTTATATTTCTATATAGTTTTGTTACCGAAGAGGAGTGTCCTGAAAACCAGGTATAACAGGTCTGAGGGCACCCTCCATTTGCAGTGTTTGTTGTCTTATCACATAGACTTTGTCAAATTTGTCATTTTTTTAAATTATTTTTTAAATAATGTATTCTAATATTGTCTATCCATGGCTCATGGATCAAATCAATTGCAATATTAACATTATTATTATTAATATTGTTAAATTTAACAGGCAGGTAGCTTAAGCTGATGAGCCTGAGTCTGTGCTTGCATTACAGTTTCTTGTGGAATAAGTCCAGTTTATTTAAGTCATTGCCGCTTTTGGCACTAATCACTTCGCTAGGGAGAGCATTCCATTCGTTTACCGCTCTACTGCTGATGAAATGTTTCTTAGGACTTGAATGGAACGATTCACGCTGTAGTTTCAGTTGATGCCAGCGCAGATGTGTGTTGGTGTTCACGGTGTAGTCAGCAATCCGGGAACCCAGGAATGTCATATGATGCATTCAGGATCTTATATGTCTCGATCGAGTCACCCTGTGCTCTGCATTGCGCCAGAGTGGTCAAACCGAGAGCCGCCAATCTCCTCGAATGTTTGATGCTTCGAGTTAAAAGAAATTTTAATCGCTCTCTGCTGGACCTTCTCTAGATGACCGATATCCTTCCTAAACTATGAGTTCCAGATCTGATAGGCATGTTCCAATATGGGTGTCACAAATGACTTATAGATTTTCAGCATCGGCTACATTGCAACATGTCAAAACATCTTGGTGTTTTTTAAATTAGTGTTTTTGTAAAATGTACCATCTGCTTTTATTAAAGTCTGCTATTATTCTAGACTTCGTAAATATTGAATCTTAATTCTAAATTTTGCTCCTTTGCAGCGATCACCGAAAGTGGTGAAAGTTCAGGCGCTTCCACTCCGAGTTCAGACCGTGAAGCCCCCGTGATAGTCAACTCCATATACGATGTTAAAGAAAATGTACGCCTTACCGAGCATCCAGCTAGGAAGTTTGTTATGGATTTTCTGCGAGTGATTGTTGTTGATTCTTTGCCGCTGAGTGTAACCAGTAAACAGGCTCCGGTAAGATTTTAATTAAACAATACTAATAAAAGCTTTTCTGAAAAATTAAATGAAAAGGGAAATGACACGCCAGAGTTGGCAGGAAAGGCATCGAGTTTTCGGCGTCAGGTCATGTCAGTGCGATCCAATTCGTCATTTCAGTACAAATATTCAGACTCAATAAGTTCGGCTGAACCTGGTAAGTTATCGTTTTTTTTTTCTCTTCATTCTTCTAAATAGTTGTCTTCCGCCGCTAATTTTAAATGCCTGGAAAAGTAAGGGTTTAATGATAAATAGAATCGTGTTTTTGTAAAATACCCCACTCAGACTTTAGTGGAAACATTATTGTCGAGTGCCGCCATTACCAGGAATCTGGAGAAGTGTATGCAAAAAACCTTATACGAAAACCTATTCCATTATTCGAGTGCCATATCTCTGCTACTCGAATGTGCCAAACAAACGTCATGAACGCAGCCCTCATTTCTGAACTCTTTAGAAATGTCAAATCGATAAATCGCCGAAATGTCGATGAATGTTGTGGTGCTGCGTTTGTGATGTGAATTTCGCATTTTGTGGAGAATAAAGATAATGGATAAGAGAATGAATATTAGAATGGTTAGATAGAGAATGATAAGAGTATGAGAATAATAATGAAAAGAGAGATTGGAACATTACAAGTTATGATAAACTTATAAAATTTTATCAGCTGTAACTTTTATATTTGCACTTTTTAACTATGGCTCATAGTTTTTGAGAAAATCAAAAAATGGGGGCTTATTGAACCATCCTGTACTTAGTGCAGCAACTTCGTGTGTGTTCATAGCCAAATCGGTGGAAGACCATCCTCCTCTACATCCATACTATGTGGTATTCTTTCGTCAAAAAACGCAGGCCAAACCAACTAGAATAGGGACACATATGTTCGCTTTTCGACGTCGATTGCTACCCCAGCCGTCCCCAGTTCGTCCAGTTACTAAAGTGCCCGAAGTGTGCCAAAAAGTCAAGCCACATGGCGGCCTCTTGCACTTTTACACTGATTTCACTTATTAAAACTAACTTACAAATGAAATAAAAGCCTGTATATGAAACGCCAATATGGCAAGATTGAGTAAATTTAAGAGAAATTGCTGGGACCCACCAAACAATCATGTAGACTATAGACAATGCTTCCGGGCAAACCGGCATTCTCGACCTCGTTTTTCAGCGTTCAGTTTATTTCGGAGGGACCTCCATAATAGGCTTCATCCTAATTTTGTCATGGACATAAATCTTCTTGAAAATGTACAGCGTAGGGCGATAAAACTACCAAAAATTCTCAGAAAAATGCCATATTAACAAAGATTAGAAATCCTCATACTGACAGCTCTGGAGAACAAAGTCATAGAGGAGATCTAATAGAGACATACAAAATACTGAAGCGACACTACGACTGCCCAGAGTTGGAAAGCATGTTTGTGTTAAATTCAAACGATCACTTAAGATGTCACACCTTGAAACTCAATGTAACAAGCTTTTCAACCAAAGCAAAAAAGCACTTCCTAACTAACAAAGTCGTGAACGCTGGAATAAACTGCTCGAGGAAGTACCCACCATAAACACCCACCATAAACACAACCACCACAAACCACCCACCATAAACACCCACCATAAATCGAAGCACCCACCATAAACACATTAAAAAATAGGCTTGACATTTATTTAAAAAACTAAAAAAAAAAAACAAATAGCAACACCAGTGATCATCATAGACATGAACACATCAGCACATAAGCTGTTAGTTCATCAACACATAACAATAAATAGCTGTCAGCGGTTTCTCTTCTAAGTTGTAGTCAGGAAATGCTTTGGAAAAGAAGCGTCTAATCTGACAAATCTGTTGTTTTTATCTTCTTTCTCTCGCCATGCCTTTCTGCCTCCACACTTTTGACAGCTCACGCTCAGAGTTTCCATATTAAAGATATAATTTCCAGCGTGAAATTGCCAGTGAGTTATTTTATATTTCTGAAATCTGCACATATCGGCCTCAGATAATCCCATCAGATGTTGATGCTTTTTAAACATACATTGATTATAAGTATGCCTAGCTAGCCGTCCACTCGGATATTAGGGATAGGAAATCGCATAGCTGACCATGTTTGAGGAGAAAGTCTACAAAAATCTTTGTATAGTCAGCATAGAAGCTCAAAGCAGAGCAAGGTGCAGGCCGGAGATAGGAAATGTAAAGAATGAATAGTATGGTGTCCAGAACTGAGCCCTGTCATACTCCGCTATAAATTCCCTGGTATAAATCAGTAAAGACAAAAAACCTATTTATCATTTCGACAAAGGGTTGAAGCCTTTAGGGGGTCAAAGAACGTCAGTCTTCTAGAGTTAAAATCCTTTTTTGTTTTGCATTTTTAGATAATTGATCTAGTACTGGACGCATCAGCATCGAATTCCACCAATAGTCAGCAAGTGGAATATCAAACTGAAGTTCTTACGACTTTAATGGAATATCTACTCTCCTGTGATCAATTCTCGAATGAATCAAATGTGTCAAACGTGTGTTATCTCTCTGCAAGACTGGTGGATAAACTTTGGCAAGGTCAATTGTCAAGAGATCCTCATGAGGTAAAACTTTCTTTTTTAATTATTAGAGTAGTCAGAGTGTGTCATTTACCTACTATATCAATAGTATTAATTTTTATGTTACGCTATTGTACACCAAATAGTACCACAAATTATTCTGGTACGTGAACCCTAGTCTTCAATTGATCTAAGGCCATTTATAGAAAAAAAAATTGCATAGCTCAACAATGACAGTTAGAAATTGACTTGCCGATAGAGAAAATGGAATTGACATGAGGAAATTACCAGTCCATAATTTATCACAATTTTCGAAGATGATTGTCTTAGGAATACTGTCTTGCTGAGCTTGTTTCTATTTACTATAGTAAAGCACCTAGAAAAGGAATATATCGCTTCTATTCAGAATCACAACATGGCCATTTCTCCCTTAGCATCGTACGATCAACCAAAAATAACTCGGTAATACAAGAAGGTATCACTGCTGTACGCCAGGGGGTAGTAAGGTGATTGCTTGAATGCAACAAAATAGCTATCCCATATATTCACCCTGCGGTTCCAACACTAATCTGTCAATTCCACGGCACTTGGTTTGTATTTATTTAAGTATTCCCGTAAATAAATGTATATGTCGTTACAGGTTTTTGACTTCACAGTCAAACTCATCACACAGGCAAAAAAGAAATCTATCATATCATTAGAAGGCCTCCATCACTGCTTAAATAGGACGATACTCTTTTTGCTGTCACGTTCCACCGACTCGATAGCAGACCAAATGTCAGTATTGGAAGCCCTTCACAAACTGACCACAAACAGACTTCTTATTTTCGGAGCTGGAAACCACGAATTAGAGTTCATCGGCTGTTTAACATACTGTCTATTGCAATTGAGCGCCGATATGAAGATCATTCTCGATTCACACATGCGCACTACGTGGCACGTCAACCCTAACAGTGATTTGGAGTGTCGGGATGATAGACTTACACAGCATCAAGGTTTGTATTTAAATTTATTTCTAATAACCCCTACACAATCGCGTAAAATAAGCAAAATGCGGAAAAAGCAACACCTAACCAATACTGCTGCTTAGGTAAAAACTCGAAAGAACATTGTTCAGAATTTGGCAGGAACATCCTGGGAATATCCTCAGATTTCTTATGCACCTCATCCATGGCCTTGGTCTACTCAGTCGCTGAGTATTGCCCCCTGTTTGGGCAAATACTTCATATGAAACGATGCTCTTGATCTCCGGCACTATTGGAGTGGCTCCCCTTTCTAAGCAGAATACCACCACAGCGAATACGACGCTCCGGTCTATTAACGAATCTGTGTAAATAATTAATGGGATATCCCCACCTGCCAATTCACAATGAGGTAGCTGCAGCATCATCCCAAAAGCTGAAGTCAATCAATTCACCGGCATTAAAACCCGAAAAGCTCATTGCTCTATGTCTTCATCGATCCCCGGCGTCAAATACAATCTGACAAGTAAGCCCTGCGATTTTAAGCTACCGCAGAATGATTGATGCATGTTAAATCGCATGCGAACTGGTCATGGCCGCTGTAACTATAGCATGCACTAACGGGGTTGGAGATCCTCGCCAGCATGTGATTGTGGTGATTCGCATCAAACAATGTACCGTATCACGAGCAAATACCTTTCTGTGGCTGTGTACGGCTGTGAATCTCTTCTGTAAAATTATATTTGGACGGCATCGACGTCAGAGTTCCGCTTCATGATTAGGGACTCTTTAAATATGAGCGGCCACATTGTGAATTTTATTACGGACCATTTTTTTGAGCAGCGTCCGTTTACTGATGATAAATACTGGCAGCTTTTTACGGTCTGCTAAAAAAATGCACCGCTTACAACAAGAACGTGTGCTCTTAAAAATCGCAGTAAACATCAATTCATGGCAAAATTTTGGTGGCACTGCATGTATTTCTGTGCGCAATCGGTCCGCCTGTGGATTTAAATAATAGTTTATTTGTGTGAGAAGAACAAAAATAAAGGGGTTCATTTCACAAAGGTCTGGACGCAACAAACGGAATGTGGAAAAATAATAAATAATATAGACATCAGTCAGAAAATAAAATAAACCAGTCACACATCTCTCAAGCACTGGGCCTCGCAAATTTAAATGTGCCATAAGCGCTGTAGATAATTTAATTCACCGCGGGTGGTATATTTTGTTTATAAATTAGAAATGAAACATCGATAAAGCTGGAATATGTTTATTCTCTAATGAGAATTAACTAGACTTCATTTTAACACTACTAGGGATTTGTGCGCAAAACTTTTTGTAGCAGCGATAGTCCTTGTGTGAAAAAAGCAATGCCCCACGTGTTCGAACATCAAGCATCCGCACATAGCTCGGGCAGTTGACCTCCAGATGACTGGCACAATTTCCTAACATTATATTGTTAAAAACCGAAAAATTACTATTCCTTAGAAATCCCAGAAAATCCACCAAATTCTGACATTTCTATACATAAAATGGGCAAGCCTCTCGTCAAACTATAAAAAAACAGCCAATTTGACGGGTGAAATTGTGAATCTGGCGACGCTCTCGATAGGTTTTAGATGCTACAATACCCCCTCATGCAATTCATGCTCACTTGACGCCTCCTTGGGACCACTTCACACCTCTAGCGCGAGAAAAGGTAGCACTAAACCTACAACTTTTGAAGACCTACAACTTTTTATATTTATATGTTACAAAATTTATTGAATAAAAATTCTATTTATGGTTTATGTTGTTTTATTTATAAAACCTATAAAAAGAATACATTTTCAAGCCATATATTTAGAAATAATTTTATTCATTTTATTTTATTTTATTTGGAAAAGAATATACAAATAGTAAGGCATAATAATCACCAGTTATTAAAGCAGTATAATCAGCACTTTTAAAGGCCAATTATAAATTTTCACAGTTACGATGGTTTTTTAATAACAAATTACCGTTGATACGGCACTAGAAGAAAATATAATGTGTGAAGTATACTATGAAACGATTTTAAAAAAATAAAAGAAACATGCATATATGATGTTCAAAGTGTGGTCAAGATGTGCAAGCTTGTGTCAAAGCAGCCAATGGTGCAATGTGTAGTTGAATGTGTGTGTGTGTGTGTGTGCGTGTGCGTGCGCGTGCTCGGGCGTGTGCTTGTGTGTTTACTTGTTCGTTTCCCAGCATTTTATACACTTTTCCAGTGATCATTTGGATGTGTTTATGAACATTATCTTACTGTCAAGTAGAAGACCCAAATCGATTACTACATTATTCTCTTCGAACTGTTGGTTTAGTTTATAAATATTTATTCGACTTTCGGGTAATCTTAATCTTATTCGACTTTCGGGTAAAAGTTAGCTTATGACATTTTGCCATGTTTAAATTTAATTTATTTAAAGAACGGATCTACCCTATTTATCCAAGTCACTCTGGATGAATTGGCAGTCCTCTATCGATTTCATATTTCGATAAATTTTAAAATCATCCCTGTAAGAAATATAAATAGGGCTAGAGAATCATTTACTAATGTCGTGAAACAAGGTCCCAAATTTGACCCTGGAGGTATTCCGGAAGAAATGAGAGATATTTGGTTTAAATACTATTTCCTGATAATATTTTTATAATAATAAATAAAGTGTCACGTGTAAAGTGTAATATAATAAAGTGTCACGACCTGTGAACTATTCATGCATCAATTAATTATCTATTGCATGCGCCCCCACTGTTTTCGTTTTCTGTATGGAGCTAGGAGAAATTATTTTATACTTTTTAGTCCATTTAAAAAACGTAGTAAATTAAAAAAATATTTTATTTAAATAATTATTTTCTGCTTTTTAGTCTTGTGTAACATTTCAAATATATGACTATGATATTTTAAATATATGGCTATGTGTCGGTCGTCTTTTTTGCATACTTTCATTTTGTAGACAGCTGCAGAGCCGGCTACATTCATTTAAGCTACATTCTTTACTTAGAGCAATATCGAGGAGTTGTAATGTTTTCTCCTCATTCTCCTCACATAGCTGGTCCAGAATTGGCCCACTTCGAAAACCCGTGATAAATTTGTCCTTTATTTTCTCTTCTAACAAATTTACGAAATTACTCATTGTTATTAATTCATTGCCGCCTGCTTTATTTTAACGAACCATTCGTTTACTGATTCTACAGCACCTTGCTGAAGTTCATAAAACTAGCATCTTTGCTTGTACACGGAGATCCTTTTCGTGAACTGTTTATTCAACAGAACGCACAATTCCGCGTAGCTTTTCTTTGCAGGTGATATCGAATGACACATTTCTGTAACGTCAGTATACGTTTTCTGTCCCATCAGCGTGAGCGAAACTGGGATTTTTCTGCTCTCTTCGACTTAATTTGCTTCGAAATAGTGTTCTGGCATTTCTACGTATACTGACAAGTCGTCTTCTTCCGGTTTGAAATCCGCGAGTGTGCTAATGGAAGCACGCGCCGTCACGAACATCGCTCTTGGATTTTTGCGTTTTTTGGTCCTCCGTCATTTGTATAATCATCACTAATTGTTTATATCGGGCTTACTCCGTAAGAAATACCTTTTACTAGAATACATACACTGCGGTTACGAGCACATTTTATCATCGCCTTTTCAACGAGAATGATATTTCCAGCCTTCCTTATTCTATAACATTATTTTTCGGTCCCATATAAATTAACCCAATACAATACAAAGTTGCAGGCAACGCTGTACTTTTTTTTAAGCGTAATTCGGAACACCGCTGTTAGATGGCGCTGTATATTTAATATTTATTAATCATCGGAATCAATTGTACTAAAACCAAACTGTATTGTATTGTTTCCAGAGCCAAAGGTGTGTGCAAAATTTCTGCATAATCGGATATCGGGAAGTCAGTTTAATATCGATTGCAAACTTTGTACCGAACAGACGGATATCTGACAAACAGACAAACAAGAAAGCGACATAATAAAAACGTGGCAAAAAGAAGTAAAAATCTAGTTAGTTGTATACATCGCAAACAGCTAGCAACAGAAAACTTGTACCTCATGACATAAGAATATTATTTTGTTGAAAACTGAAGAATCTCAGAGGTAAATTACCACTACTATGAAATTGTAACCATATTTCGAAAAAGAACCATGAGATAGCAAAGGACATACAATTTTATATTATGTCATATTTTCATTATGCCCCATACGTTGCCGTAGCGTATCCATGAAATCAACAAGCACAACATTTACTTCAGCGTGCACACGAACAACTATTGCATAAGAATTGATTCGGTATGCAAAGATCGTGCAACCCGATATAAAATAGTAAACTTTAGTTGTTCAGTCCAGGCTGACCGATGAAAGAGTCATAAAACTAAGTATAAATCGTTGCTACAATGGTATTAAGGTATGTATTTATTACCAGTTTTTAAAAAAATATGTTTGTACTTTTGAACGCTTAGGATGCCACTTAGTAACACTGTGCGTCGCGTTTTTCCTTTACTTTCGCTTCTTTTGAATATTTAGCGAGTGAAAAGTAGCAAGTTCACGAATTTCCATTTACTTAAGTTCATTTGGGACGCCTTTCGAAGCTGGAAAAAGTTCGCTCGACTATGGCCGAGTTGTATTACATTCAAATCAACACGGAATAACTTTTGCGGATTTAATCGATTCGCCCAAAGTGGGTTCTTCTGCTGTGTTTTGTCATGGAATCAGAATGAACGTCCAACTTATCTAATATCGATGGCTAAGACCACAAACCTCCTACGCCAATTTTTAGATATGCTGACATTTTAATATAGAAAAATCGCAAAAAATGGCCTATCTGATGAACCAGACCACATAATTGCTCTGATTCCCATTGATAAAAGTGCAGAAAGCATGCATTTTGCAATATTTTCAGTTCGTGGTTACGTGTAAACGAGACTACAAGCAAGAACACAGATACAATAAATTAGAAGTTTATAAATGAAATTATCTATATAACTTTCATATGTCTTGTATGTACTCTAGTTTACCCATAACCAATAATTGAAAATTACGCAAAGAAACTACTAAAACAGAAAACAAATACGACCAAATGCAACAAAAAATATAGGATACGAAATGTGGAAGAAAAGTAATGAGACTGTGATCACTGAGAGCGATCTGGCAAACCGGTGAGCTTCCACTTGACATAACATGCACGGGAGTTTCTTCTAGATGTGCAGTAACTATTTTAACCCGGTGCGGCAACTACGCGACCGTAACTGTGTTAAGTGAAGTTGTGTATTTGTATTGCGTTATGAAAAATTGACCAACGAAGTTTGGAGCAAAGATGTCCATTAAATTATGTGTTTAACTTGCCAGTTTGACCTACGAAAAGTTGTAAAGAGTCTGTTAAGAATTTGTTATCAAGAGCACACATTTTTTGGGTGGTACAAAACATTTTTGGAGGGCGGAGAAATGACGAGAAAAGAGACTTGCACAAGGAGGCCGACAACATCAAACAAAGAGGAAAATGTGGATGAGTGAGGGATCTTGTCGTCACACCGTTGGCTGTCTAAAGAACTGTCAATCAATTTTTTTTTATAAAAAGTCCTTGAAAGACTTACGAAAAGGATGCTTCGCGTAAGACGGCACATTTCTGACACATTTATGGTTCACAATGACAACGGCACATGCCATACAACCATCTCCATAAACTAATTTTTGACAAAAGGGATAACTGTGGTTGCCCCTATTCACCTGATCTCAGACCTTTTGATTTTGTTTTGTTCCCCGAGATCAAAACCCATTTAAAAGAACGTTGTTTTGGTACTGTAAGTAGATAATTTGGGATTGTCAAATGTTACGGGCGAACCTGTCCACCCCGGAGCGTTTTAACGATATCGTTCATTCTATCACCCCCAGGCGAAATGCAGAGACTTAAGACGATACAAATCGACGTATCAAGCTCCACCTAGGCCCGTAAGATACCAACTCCTTACCGCAAGGCACTGGGAATTTTCAACCCCAGTGGGGCTCCTCGCGCCCTTACTACCAGATGCGGATCAGATTGCTCCGAACCCCCGTCTGGTCACAGGTCCGAGGTCGATTGCGCGGACCTGTACCTCTAAAGCGGTATACCTAACTGGGATATAGCGGATACGGGGTGGCCTTTGCTCGGCAACTCTCACCCGAGATCGGATGGCCCACACTACCATATATATGGATAAACCTTAGAGGTACCTACTTACCCCCACTGTCTTAAGAAGCGTACACTTCTAAATTCCTTCAGAATCAATCAGTGACAACACGGCCGGTTGCCGGACCCGTGCGCCAGCTGTTTAGCTCATGCCCGAGTTTCCGTCCCCGGGTCGGCCGCACAATGCGTTCACCTGGTTGGTCCCTCTTCGGGGAGGCTCCTGAATAGGAGGTGCTCCGCAAGCTGGGCCAACCAGAACAGAGCGGCCATTATAGCCCAGACTCCACGTAGCCATTAGGAGACAAACCAACTGACCAGTTATATATTCATGGCACAATAAATATAAAGTGTCTTTGTCCGAAAGTCGTCTTCATTCTAGGATCGCAGATATTATTATTAAGGACCGTTCTGGTATTAATTTTATGCTGACTTTAATATATCATGCTCATGAAAATAGATAAGCGCAGTATTTATGTATAATTGCTAAATATCTCTAAGACATCAAATTCAATATTATATTAACACACCAAATATTTAATTCGTTACTAACTTTATCAGTCCACAACATCTTGAGCGTCCCTCGACATATAATGCTTTACCAGTATTCGAATGCTTTAATCTGAATCTTTTTACAAGGGGATTCCGTCACGGTTCATAATACCATGCTTTATAGAAGAACCGAAAAAATATAACATATAACCCGCCTCACCCTTGGAGGTTGGTTGAGGTTGGTGAGCATTTTTTATTTTGGGGAATGCGCTTCTGACTTGTTTGATACAAAATTACATTACGTACTTAAAATTATTATATAATTACAATATATCAATTATTCATCAAGCTGCCGATGTTCTTGTACTTTTGGATAGTTCTAGTTTCTAGGTTTTTCGTTTTAGATTGCATTTGTAGCTGAATTCTTTTAAAATTTATGTTTAGGTTATATTCGTTGCTTAATTTATTGACTATTATGTAGTTCCTGTAGTACTTCGTCACAAGTTGCCAATAATAGGGTCTAATCAAACGGAATGTATTACGGTTCTAATTTCTATATATAAATTCTCTATTGCCAACATGTTCTGGACTAACGCCTCCATTCATTTTTGCCACACTTCAAAAACTACCACAATATAATATAACTATATTCACTATCCGTATCACACTTATTGTTGCCATTTCAGGTTTGGCAAGTTTGCCCCACGCGTGGTAATAATGTTGCTGGCGTTGCGCGCGTTGCGAGAGGCGGCCTCAAAAATAAGGGTTATTCGAGTTGGTTATAGCTTCTCGGCTTGTGCGGTTTGGCTCGCGGCTCCGAACCCCAACGGATTTATGATAAGGCTCTTAGTATCCACTGTTTCAATGGCAATGGAAATAGCCACCGCACCATTTTACCTCTAATACATAAGGAAGCGCAATAGAGCGGTCGCCGACTAGCTTTAGGGGCTACTCATAAAATACGTCACGCTGGTTTAGATGCTTTAGGTGTTACCCATAAAATACGTCACGAGTTTAGGCATTTTGGTCACTATCTACCCCCCCCCCCTTTCCTCCCACCCTCTTGTCATACTTCGTCACAATATTGGTACGCTGGTGAGAACATATACCCATATCCAGAAAAAAAGTCTGCCCTATGGATACCTACATGTTCCGTGCAGCTTGGCCTGATCACCTATTTATGTTATGTTTGGTCAGCCCAACTCACGGCTCAGCCCTATCTAGCAGCCTCCTCGAAGAGCGACAAAACCTGGAAAGGCCGAAGTCGGCCTGTAAACTGCAGCCGTTGGCCGCTGGGATCGGGCAGTGGCCACGCTGCAAATTACCAGGGGAGTCTGGAAACGAACGTTTCCTATAGCAGCGGGGGTAGATGTTGACCTGATGTCACATATCCTTAGAAACGACCATTTGACTTCTCTATCCCGAGTGATATTGACGGGCAATGGACGCTTCGGATCGGTGATAAATTCGAGTTACTAATTACCGCTTAAATTAGGTAGAGGCCACACAAGCGTCCTCGAATCTGGGACCAGAATGGAGGATGGAGGGATCTGTCCAAATCTGGTAGTAAGGGAGTGAGAGTTGCCTAACTGGGTGGCACTTGGCAGAGCCTCGCTGTAAGGCCTTGGAATTTTACGGGCCATTTCTTGTAGTTGGGTTTGTGGATTGTTAAGTCCAAAAGCCTTTGCGACTCATCCCACTAGAAAATGAACGATTAATTATAATGCCCTGGAGTGGCGGGTTCACCCGTTTCATTGGCACCTCCGAATTGTGTATTTATCACTAAACAAATCGACCATTGCGTTTTACTAATATTAGGTTTTCACCAAAATACACCATTACGTGATCCCATTATTTTTTTGTTCCTGACGTTTCATATTTCATTATACTCGCATATTTATCATTATATTATGCCTTCTAATAAAACCAGGACTTTTTCATATATTTCTAATATAGGTTTGTATGTTTTAATATGTTATAATAACTTATAATTTCAAATATATTTTGTATTGTATTTTATATGATGTATTGCGGTCAGTTAATTAGGTTTTATTGAACCCGATCAATAAACTCTGGAATATCAGTTTAATCTGAATCTATAAATATAAAAAAATTGTAAGTAGTGAAAAAAATGCAAATAAAAAGAATACATGGAAGCTCATGCATGGCTTTGTATGGGCAACAACCCGACCTTAGCGGTCTTTGATGAACGTCACATTGATTCACTGTGCGACAAATTGGGACGCTCCTGTTATGCGATGTATCGCTAACAATAAATCTTAGATGTCAACTCTATACGTACATGAATTTCATACATATGTTGTGCAACTTTGGGGTTGACAAGAATAATATATATATCTTGTAGAATGGGACCATCCGTACGCTAGCCGGTGTATCTTGGGAATAGCTCATCGATGAAACTTTTTCAAGAATTTGCTATATTGCGGATCGGCATTGCCATGCCTCATAGTTTCCGATGAAATTTCAAAACTGTCTTCAGCGAACAATTAACGTGATTAAGTTCTCACTTCGATCATTAGCAGAGCGACTTTAACTTTTGGTGGAGGTATCGACGTAGACGAACAAATCCACTTACCTCACGATGAAGACGGTTTTGCGGGTGTTGGGAAAAGTCGTCCCGAGAAATAAATGTAAATCTGCCAAAGTTTCCGTGGGAAGTTTCACAATAAGCCTCTCTTGCGACTATTCCGTCTCGATCACATAATCGCGCACCTCGCTCCGCCCCTACCTACAGACTGGCTAGGTCAGGGGTTCACAAACATTTCCGACCGAAGTAATCCATTTTGTCCATCTAAGAAGACCCTATAGAGCCTTCGATTTGATTGATAATTAGCTTGACTTTAATCCGTAACTTTAAGCCTGAATTGATAGATAGTTCATCAAAATCATTATCAAAATGGAGCAGAGATTACACTTGATTCCTCCTTTATTGGTCGATCTTTCGTGCAAAATCAGTGCAGCAGACGAAGTGCCCTTATTTCATAATAATTATAAATAATTCTCAAAGATTTCAAATTAGTTGCCGACCCCTGATCTAGGAAATTACAGTAGCGAGGCACGATGGCACGCGGTCAGTTGCCTTCATGACAAAAGCGACTCGGTCAATTCGAAAAACGGCCCCTTCATCGGCAAAAAACTCCCAAAGAAAGTTTCCGCAGAGGCCATAGACATCGATAACGGCCAATGAAGTTATTTTTCTGGCGGTTGCCCTTGGTTATGTAAGCAAGAGACGACAACAAGTTCATCAAAGAATCAAAATTAAAGAAAAATGCAGGAAAATACAGAATAAGTCAATAGAGATTTTGAATGGAATCATTTTGAGAGTTTTAGGAGTCACTGTGTCGGTACGTTTAAGGGCACAGAAATAGACCACTCGAAGTACAGGCCGCGTCAATAATCTCGAACCCCCGCATACCGGCTCAAAAATGTGTTCACGTATATACGAGTAATACAAGATCATCAAAACCTCCATACAAGACAGAAAATCAAATTGCCTTCTGAAAGAATATAGCCGCTCTACAACACTTCAAATCGCGAGTTGGTGTTTAATAAATGCAATACATGTGAACTGATCCAGTGTGCTAGGGACCGATAATATTGACTCATCATGTAAGCTAACTTTATTTTGCAACACCTATAACCTACTATAAAACAAACATAGTCATTGCTCCGTTTTTTTATTATGGGCAATCCCGGACGCCGGAACGCTATTACTTGTCTTCACCTAGTTTTGTAATAAACCACAACTATAAGCAAGCATTTATCTATTTATTTATTTATTTATTTAAGAATTAATATCTATATTACATTGGTTAATGCTACACAATGATAGGAACCGAATGG
>JAOPUG010000152.1:30831563-30844402 GCA_027564375.1 Micropterix facetella
TTGCAGCGTAATTCGGACCACCACTGCTAGATGGCGCTGTTTATTTAATATTTATTAATAATCGGAATCAATCGAACCAGAACTATACTGTATTTTATTTTTTCCAGAATCAAAGGCGGTAAGTCAGTTTAAAATCGATTGCAAACAGACAGACACCGGACAAACAGACAAACAAGAAAGCAACCTAATAAAAACGTACTAAAATGGCATGATCGACCCGATCAAAAGCTATCAAGAAATCGGTATATATCACTTCGACTTGTAAATCCTCATATATACGTTTAGTGACATAGTCTTTGAATTCACACAGATTAGATACTACTAATTTTTCTTAACAAAACTATGCTGTTGTGTAGATATTTGTGCATAATTGATATAATAATGATACCTTTTCTATATAAAAAATTGAGCTTTAATTTCTTCTTTGAATATCTAGAATTGCTGGCAAAATTGCATAAACTGCGCGACCTGTCATGTGTGTGTGTGTTTTTTTTTCTGAACAGTTATTTACTCAGTTAGGACCCTGGAATTTATGCTAGATTAGTTGTATTAAAAAAAACTAGAAATGTGGGATATATATTGAGAAATGTAGAAATAATATCTCACGATTCTTCTGACTGTCATGATATACTATATGATAATAATTTCAGAGTTTTCTCATTAGAAAGAAAAGTAATAACGCTTTCAAGTGATATGAGATCGTTATACACCGATAGCTTGTAGCTATCATCAATTACTACATACAGAAACCGAATCCTTATCAAATTTCCTACAAGATAATGTAATTTGCAAATACAAATCAAACAATACGCCATTTCGCCATGTACAATGCGCCATTTCAATCGCCGCTATTGCCCGTCATGCATTTTTTTCGAATTTTGTATATATCATTAAATGTTTTATCATAAAATCAATGTAAAATGGACTAAAAATGAATCAGTCACAGTTTTAGTTACTTTATTCGTGAAATAAACAGCAAAGAATGATAAAAAACAGCTCCCAAAACCGTTACTGCGAACGACATGCACCCACTTGTAATAATTGCGTTCAGGCAACTAATTGCAAATAAAACTGTGTAGCAATGTTGGCTGTCCTCATTAAATGTGTGTGCCGCACTAAAACACTTGTCCCTGATGAAATAATTCCTTCTAATTGCCATTCTAGAAAACGGGGCATGAAAACTAAGTCGAGTCGACGTTAGCGCACTTTTTTTTTTGAGAACTCTCCATTAGAATGTCCCAACCTCACTGTTTATTTTTATTTAGGTCGAAATTTAATGGCTGGCGCTGCTAGAAGAGTGTGGGAAGAATTGTACGTATGTAAGAAACCGGCAATCGAAGAAGTTTTCAAGATAACATTGGCGCAACCGGCTTCTAACGCGAAAGCCCCTGATCTTTCTTTGGTGCGGGAGCAACTGTGCGAAAGTGCCACTAAATTATGGTTACATTATATTGAGTCAGAAAGAAAAGTAAGCGAATAGAATAAGTGTTAAGCTACGTTAATGTGAAATTTTATTATATAATTACTTAACCTTTCAGGCAACGTATAGAGTTCCGTGGGAATTGCACAATCAAATTCAGTCAAAGATTCAGAAGGTAACAGGAGGCTTAACCCGCCTTGCCAGTCGTACAAAAGTCAAGAGAGACGATCCAGCAAGGGTCAAAGTTCACATCGGTAAAAGGCAGGCGATCGCTTACCTCGAAACTCACGTGCAGCTCGTAAAGTAAGTAAATATAGCTGTTAAAAACCTTATGCTTGCAATGATTATAATATTATAATGAGAGTGAGAGCTGTCCACCCGACTGGGCAGTTTAAAGTAGCATAAACAGAAATGTCTTCTTCTGGTGCCAACATCATATTGGCTACCGCCATCATATTCCTATTAAAACTTTATTGGGCAGAAAGCAAGTATGTGTCAGGCTTTCCAGCAGTATATTAAAGATGATATTGAATATCGCCGGAGAGAGGCAACAGCCCTGACATAGTCCAATTGAATAAGCTATAGGGCGGGTAGTCATTATTGCGTTTTGACATGGAACGTCAGAGAGTTATAGTAGGAGTTTACAATGTCACGCACCACAGGTGGGCAGTTGTACCAGCGGAGTGCAAAGTGGAAAAGACTGTCGATTGACCCAAAGGCGTTCTCTAGGTCGAGCCAGCATACGTTGATTTGGCGCTCGTGCTGTCTCGCATCCTCGATGGCAGCAGCCAGGAGAGAATTGTGCTCCAGATAGCCTGAGTATCAGCCGGTGTTGATACATCGTAGTGCGTAGTGACTTCAATCGCATTCTTGCACCCAACCAATTCTATAATATCGCCGAATAGTAGGGGAGACTTCCGTGAAAGCTAGTGACTTTATATTTAAGTATAACCGCTATATGCTCATGGGCACGCGTAAAGTAGGCATGGTGGTAACGAGACTAGGTCATCAATGGTGACGTGGTCGCTTAGTTTGTACTACCTTGAAAACATGAGAAGCAAGGTAGAGTTGCCTTCTTTGCCTCATGTTCAGCTGCTGCTAAGAAATTGCGATAAATGATGATGGGGAGGAATGTAAAAGCAAAAATGTCGCACAAGCATTTTGCATTCTTTAGCAGCCTCCACTCTGTTTTTATGATATGATACGACAAAGGCCATCACACAGTCACCATAGTCCAAGACCAATAAAATTAAAGCATTGATAATTAAGATATGAACTTTGACACTGAGGAAGTATTTCAAAACCTCATCCAACTCTTCTATATATGCTCTACTTTGAAGGATTTAATTTCAAACCATGGGATTCTACTATATTTTTCTTTTTGCAATTTACAGGCAACTGTGGATACTCTTATGTTCCCAACACGCAAACACGACGCAGCACACCACCCGCTACATCCAGGAGGAATGGAGAGCTGCCTGGGCGGAACTCACGAGAGAGAGGGGCCTGTGGGGTCCCGAGAGGGCTAACAGCTTGGATAAGTGGATGCTAGATACCACCGAGGGCCCCAATCGCATGCGCCGCAAAATGACCAAAAACGACTTGTTCTACATTCAATATCCCTACCGGCCGGAGCTAGATAATCCAGAGAATGTAAGTGTTTTTGATAGTGTTGATTTGAAGTGCAATAAACTCATTATAGTCCGCGTCACTTGTCGTTCACAAGTTAACCTACCATCAGTTGCGGCTCGCGGTCTGCCTAACAATAAGCCCTAACCGTGGCGCAAAATTGGATCGGTGGGCGCGGCCCTGCATTTATTAATTAGTAATAAAAACTTGAATGAACTTGAAATATTTACTATTCTTTGAAGAGCTAGTTATAACTATTATTATAATATGAGTAACTAATTATAATATAAACACCTACATCTTTTAGCCACTTCTGCAACCGCAGCATCCTCCTAAAGGCTAAAATCAAGAAATTGATCGGTAGTCTTAGCGGAATGGCTAATTGCAAATGAATCTGATGATATTAAACTTGGGAAACCTATTGCTCTAAGTCATCATCGATCCCCGGCGTCAAATATAATCTGACAAGTTAGCCGGTAGCTTTGAGCTACCGAGGAAAGATTGCTGGAAGTTAAATCACGTGTTAACTGGTAATAGCCGCTGTAACAATAGAATGCACCAATGGGGTTGGAGACCCTTGTCAGCTTGTTATTGTGGTTCTCCGCTTCAAAATTTAAAACAGTACTTTATTGCTCACGTATTCAAATGATGTCAAACATCAATCTTCATCTCTGAAAAACTCTTCAATAATTACTTAGAAGATTTTCTTTTTGTTTCTTCCAATAGAAACATTTGAAATACAAAGTGGCCCACAGTCTGGACAGCAAGGAGTACTACCGAGTATACCAACAGTGGCGGTCAACCTGTAAAATCGGCGAAACGGATAGCATTATAGCTGATCAAGAAGTGACGAGTCTAGAAGATATTAGCAAGTATGAGTTCATTGTTTTAATTTGATATGTTGACCCGTTTATTTATAAAAGTTATTTAGACCAAGTCGGAGGTCAATCTATAACAAATGCTTAGGCAGCATACCAGCACAGTAGATAAATATAAACAGAAGCTCAACTTCATATAAAGATGGGAAAATGCCTCACCAACACGCTGCTTACACAGCATCTCAAGACAGTTCAAGAAACGTCGCCCGAAGTTGCTACAGCCTATATCTCGCGGGCTGGTCGGCCAACCTTATTTCACATTTGGCACTCAATAGCAGGCCCGTCCCGTGGGTTTTCGTCACCTGGGTGAGATGTTTATTCTTGTAATTTATAATAAACCTATCCAAGAAACCTATCCGGGAGCCTCCTGGTGAACCAGCTGTGTGGTGGATCTGGGGACGGAAACTTGGGCAGAACCGGACAGCTGGCGCACGGGGCGGGAATACCGGCCGTGTTGTCACTGACTGATACCTGGAGGGGTTTAGTAGTGTATGCTTCTTGACAGCGGGGGTATGTAGGTACCTCAAGCTGCTTACCCTTAGAAATGATTCGTGAGCCACCCGATCTCGAGTGAGATGCCAAGTAAAGGACGCCCCGTATCCGCGATAGTTTCAGTTAGGAATTGCCGCTTGCTTGAGGTAAAGGACCGCGCAAGCGACCTCGAACCCCCGACCAGACCAAATCTGGGAGCAAGGGCACGATGGGGCCCACTGGGTATGAAAATTCCTAATGCCTCGTGGTAAGGGATGGACTCTTGCGGCCTGAGGTAGAGCTCGATACGTGGATTTGTCCTCGTCCATCGAGTCTCTATGTTTCACTTCAGGGTGATATAGCGATAAAGTTCGTTGAAACACTCCTTGGTGGACGGGTCCGCCCGTAGCAGGTGACAATTAATGTTGTTAATTTATAATATATTCTTACTTAAATTGAGAATTTTATTCAACTTTTGTGTACAGAACAAAGGCATGGTATAGTATTTGGATATGTCATGTATGTTTTCAGTACCAAAGATATAATACCTTACTCTAACCAAGAGTCGAATGTAAGCGGGTCTCCAACTGATCTGGTAAACAGCGTGGTGGTGGGACGAAACCGAACGCAATCTTGGACCGAAGCCACCGAAGACGCTCCCGAAGCGGATGACGAAGAAGAGCATCAGTCTCCGCCTCCCGACAATCAGACGCTGCTTCGTCTCCTCGAGTATCACGAAAAGGTAATTCATCGCTTCTACCAGAGTCAACAAACGCAGATGAAATAACCAGGTTGTTGCACTCGCTTTAATTGAACTTACTGTTGAATCTAATACTTCAGATTACACATATGTTCCGTTGCGCAAGAATTCAAGGATTGGACACATCCGAGGGTTTACTACTCTTTGGCCGAGAGCACTGTTACGTCATTGACGGGTTCACACTTTTGAAGAACCGTGAAATCAGAGATTTAGACAGCTGTCCGGCCGATTATGAGCCTATACTTCCGAGTCAAGGACCTCAAAAATGCATGCAAAGGCAGTGCTCTAAGTTTTCTTACGAGGATATAAGGTAATCGAAATTGCCTACACTTTTTTTGGACAAGGTACAGGGGTGCTTAAAAGCGATGGTTATTAAAATTATTTATTTTTTCAGAGAAGTGCACAAGAGACGCTATCTTTTACAACCGATGGCTCTGGAAGTTTTTTCCAGCGATGGCCGCAATTACCTCCTCGCTTTCCCCAGGAAAGTGAGGAATAAAGTATATCAGAGGTTCACGGCGCTCGCTACCGGAATGTCAGATACGGCCGCTAGCTCTGTGGCCGGGCAGAAGAAGGGCGTCCCCGTGGAACAGCCAGCTGGACTTCTAGCGTCTCTCATCGGTGATACGTCTGTCACTCAGCGATGGGTGGTGAGTTTTAATAATTTAATATGCTTAATTAAGCATCTGATCTTGCCTATGCAACAGAAAAATACGCTTCGCATAATCATAGAACGGGCAGTGGAATGGAAATATGACATTCGCCTGCACGAATTGCATCTGCATACCGTACAGGTAGTATGCATAGTCTCGAATTATGAAATCAATAAACTCGTATATTGTTAAAATGCGGCAATAAAATATGACATCACAATCCGCAGCACAGACCTGAAAATACTCTAGCAATACTAAATTTTGTACGGCTAATGGGTACACTATATCTCCTCCATCGCCTCATACGGCACCGCTCAATTGCCTCGTCTCGGGCATGAGCTGGCCTATATTCTTAAAATACCGTAGCGGCACTGAGGAGCGACAGGAGTAGCGCGAAGTTAAAACATTAAATATCATCAGTCGACTCTGACTCATCAGAGCGAAGAGATCGATCGATTCAGATTAGGACATTTTCAGATCTTCTTTATTTTCATTTCAGCGCGGTGAAATATCCAACTTCCAATACCTGATGCATCTAAACACCCTAGCCGGTCGATCGTATAATGATTTGATGCAGTATCCGGTGTTTCCTTGGATTTTAAACGATTACGATTCTTTGGAACTCGATCTTACGAATCCTGGAATATTCCGAGATTTCTCCAAACCAATGGGCGCACAGAGCCCTGACAGACTGGAGCAGTTCCGAAAAAGGTTCAAGGTGGGTTTTAGCTAATGATATTTTCTCAGTGATCAAATGAAACAACCTTAAATATTTACTTCTTAACTTTTAGGAGTGGGACGATCCGCACGGTGAAACGCCTCCATATCACTACGGAACTCACTACTCGTCAGCTATGATAGTGTGTTCTTACTTAGTCCGAATGGAGCCATTCACGCAACATTTTCTGCGGTTACAAGGCGGTCATTTTGATCTCGCCGACAGAATGTTCAACTCCGTCAAAGAAGCCTGGCTGTCCGCCTCCAAAATATGGCGGACGTCAAGGAGCTCATTCCTGAATTCTTCTATCTTCCGGAATTTCTGGGCAATTCAAACAATTTCGATTTAGGTATGTATAAAAGGAATTTGGCAATTCTGACTGCTAATGATGATTTAACTATACGATTCGGCGATTACCGAATCATCAAGTTGGCGAGCTGAAGTTCGCACGACTGCACATCTTGCGATGTACACATCTTGCGATGGACACATTACCTTGAGGTTTTTCAGGAACGCCGTTTGGAGATCGTGTCGCATGCGAAATATATAGCCTTTGAAGTCGCTATTCAAAATAATTAAAAGCAAAGGTTGGGAGAGAGGGATTTTTTATCATAGTGATACAGTGTGAGTGTCGCGAGAATAGACGTTCGAAATAACAGGGAGGGAGGCTGAATTTTTTCATGGGCTGCTCGAGAAGTATCTACGGATGCTGTTTCAGGATATATTTTGTAAAAAGTATTGTTTTTTTTTTTCAATATATTTATTATCCTCGATATACAAAATGGGAGAGACTGGTCCCGTGCATTTCCATACAATAAACAAAAAGGCGCAGCTTCCGATGAAGAAGAAAAAATCACTTACGATTTCACTATTTTATTTTCAGGATGCAAGCAATCTGGGGTCGCCCTAGGCGATGTGGTGTTGCCAGCTTGGGCAAAAAACGATGCCCGGGAGTTTATTAGGGTACACCGTGAAGCGCTCGAAAGCGATTATGTTTCTCACCGGTTACACCATTGGATCGACCTCATATTCGGATACAAACAACAAGGGCAACCGGCCATAGAAAGCCTCAATGTTTTCCACCATTTATTCTACGAGGGAAACGTCGATATATACAAGTAAATACTTATGCTAAAACAATATACTTAGGGAGCTACGGTGCAGCGTCTATCTATCGTTTTTAACTCGAAGAGAGAAAAAACAAATGAACGAAAATTGTCTGCCGACCGTTGACTCCCAAGATCTTATCCATCCTTACTGCACATCTTACATTTGCTTTCATTTTAGCATTGATGATCCTCTTAAGAAGAATGCCACGATCGGTTTCATCAATAATTTTGGGCAAATTCCGAAGCAGCTATTTAAAAAAGCGCATCCGAGTAAAAAGATGTCGCAGAGAAACTCAACGATACTGGACCAAAATATAATATCGCAATCTTCCGGCTCAACGCCGCCCGATAAACTATTCTTCCATAATTTAGATAATTTGCGACCTTCGCTTCAACCTATTAAAGGTATATTTTTAAATTGTAATGGATATTGAGAATTGTGAAATTTTAATTTGATTGAATATTTAGAACATATGTTGTTCCTTTTTAGTTATTATTTGATCTCAATCAGTTTTTCTCATAAAGATCCGCTAAAATTCTTGAACTGCTGATATGCAGTATTCAAAAGAATAGAAGATGTGACCCACTTCTGGGTACATGGTGATAATACGATTAATTATTTTTGCAGAGGTCAAAGGACCAGTTGGCCAAATTCTCTACACTGAAAAGGCCATACTAGCCGTCGAGCAAAATAAAGTCTTGATGCCTCCTACTTACAACAAATACGTGGCTTGGGGCTTCGCCGATCACTCACTTCGCATCGGGAACTATGACAACGATAAAGCTGTATTTGTTTCCGAAACGGTGGCGCAAGCTTGCGGGGAAGTGGTTGCCTGTGTCTGCCCCTCGGCTAAAACTATCGTAACCGCCGGGACCAGTACGGTATGTTTTGCATTATAATATAATAATCTATAATCATTTAGTAAATTGTCAATACAAGATAGACACTCTTGATGATCTTAGATGACGATGATGATTATGATGATTGTATGTGGGAAGCCAATCACATGGCTACCCGCACTTAGCTCTACTTTTAGGGCCATTGTGGCTAACTTCCACCTATGAGGTGTGACAGTAAAGTAATGATACTGTTTTTTTTTGCAATAATTTAAATATATTTTAATACATCAATGTTATCCCATTCAAAGTGTTCCTTTGGGCAGTTTTACATCGCCTTCGGACATATCAACAGTACCAAAATGACATCCTTCCAAATGGGTTTTGATCTTGACGAACAAAAATGTCACATAGACTGGGATCGGGCAAATAGGAGGATTAGCTTTTTCCCTCTGTTCAATTGTGAGGTTTTTTGGCACCATCTTGGCACAAACCTTTCTCATGGCCAAATGAGTTAATATCTGATGAAGGATAAAATGATTCAAATTCAACTCTATAACCAAACCAACAGCCTGAATATTAGTCGACGGTCTGACGTGAAAAGAGCGCTCTTTCGTTAACACATTTTTCTCAGTTTTTGATGTTAAAAGCCTGCCAGGAAATGAGTCGTCTTCCATTGCTCCTCGACCCTCTACAAATGCTTTGTGACACCGAGAAACTTGTGCTCTTGATAAGGAATGTTCCCCATAGGCTCGTTGCAACTTCTGGTAGGCAAGATCCGCGATTCACCAAGCTTAACACAAAATTTGATGGCACATCTTTGCTCCAAATTTCACTGCTCCATTTTTCATAGCGCACTACAAAAACACAACTTCAGTTATCACACTCTCTATGGGCGTATAGTTACTGCACACGGTTGAAACTTTAGAAATAAATTTCATTACAAATACATACTAATTTTAAATGCACCTATGGAGAAGGGGAAAAGGAAAGGGATGAGGGGGTTTTAAATTTAATTGTATAGCATGTATTAGGCTAAGGGAAAAGGAGTGACATAAAAGTGACGTCTCTTTTAATTAATATACTTATATCATCTGCAGATCTAATTGTAAACAAATTATGATTATTAAGCTTTGTAATGAGTGTCTCCAACACAAGGTCTCAGAGTAGAGATGATAGGACACTTCTTTGAGGCACCCATTTTCCAAGACAACCCTCACTTCTGTGTCTTCTTATAGTATCCACACTGTTCTGTTGCTTAGCATGTTTCTGATCCAACCAATCAAAGTTGGATTTACCCTGTGAGTTTTCAATGCTAGTTGAGGATGCCTAGTCAGAGTCTCCTTCTATGTCAATGAAAACAACTATATAATGTTTATTTTCAGTATCTTATTTTAATCTTTATGTTATTTTATTTTATTTTTACTAAACCAGGTGATAGGAGTTCGTAGACTTGGTAAAGTCAAAAAAACAAAAAATGCTACTTAAATATGTATACGAGTACTCGTATATGTACCTACATTATAGGGTATATAAATATGAAGGTTGAATATTCAAGAACAGATTTTGTAGGTTAATAAACAAAGCGATATTTTCAAAATTCAAAATTTTCAATTTAAATTTATTAATAAGGACAATAATGCTAATAATCAATCAAAATTATTTAATAATTTCACAATTTATCATATGGACAATAGAAATAATTGTATGAGTACAACTAGTAACAAAGTATTATTAATAATAATAGTCAATCGCTAATAGTCAGAATAAAAATTCATATTTATTTAATACCTAGTCAATAATAGAAAGAATAGAGAATAAATATAGTCAAGAAAGTCAAGAAAACTGAGAAAATTCGACATTGTCAAAATTCCTAATGTCATAAATTGGGTTTATAATTGAAATACAATGTCTTTTTCTTAAAGTGAACCTCCCCAAGGCGCCCTAGATTGACAAAGAAAGCTATTTCGAACCTATTTCAGCCGCAATTTGACGTGACACGAACGAATATCCGAGTGAGTTGAAAGTAGTTGCGATGTTTTTTCTTGAATACATGATACATGTACAAGCACCACACCACCTGGTGTGGTGCTTATCGTTACTCAAAGAGGCTGCATACCAAATTTGGTTAAGATTGGACCATGGGAATTCTTCGGACGGACAAACAAACAAACAAACGCACAGCATGCGTCAGACTATACGTCCCGTCCTTCGTAATACTATGGACAGAGACGGGCCGAAAAGCAATGTTATCTATTGCCCAATAGTCACAGTACATGGAAGTTACTTTCTTGATTCATTTTCAGGTATATTTTTATTGTTTTTATAATAAATCTTTGTCTTGTGATGGATTTGCGCGACACGTTTTAGAGTAGTTCAATTAAAGAACGTAACTTGGGTACTTGTAAGTGATAACAACTAATTGATGATTATATCAGTTATGCTTCAACATACCTTTTATTGTTGTACATGTTTATTTTTCAGATCCACGCCGGTTTCGGATGTTGTCAATTCTATTTGTTTACCAAAAGTCATGTAAATCCACCGTCCTCTCCAACGCAATTTCCTAATCTCTTACGATAAAGAAAAACCTCAAAATAGGATAAAAGAAAACAAAAATATTCGAAATATATATATTTTCAAGGAATGTTAATTATGAATGTATATTTTTTTGGACGCGTTCAGGCAGATGTTTCGGGTCCAACAATTTTGACGTCACCAACAAGAGCAATCGCCTCGATTTCAACAACAGCGTTGAGTGGTAGCTTGGCTACCTGGTAAGTCGAACGTGCCGGTTGATTGGCAGTGAAAACTGTCAAAAAGAAAAGAAATAATTCATTTTTAACAATATTTATTCATTAATTAATTAATTTAGATTTTGCTCGGAGACTGTACTAAGGCGACTGCTTCTATTTCAACAGCTGCGTTCATGGGCAGTTTGGCAACTTGGAAGGTAGCGCGAGCAGGGTAGTTAGTCCTGAAAACTAGAAAAGGGACTCATTATCATAATACTTCCATGCTGGCACCTCAAACCGAATTCGACCAACTGTAGCGATCGTTTTCCACCAAAACAATCATGAAAATACAAGTTTTGACATTATTGTAATCATTTATACAGAGATGACACACACTTGATGCATCCTTTAGATACAAATGCCTTTAGAATTAATGCGGATTATTCGGTAAAAGTCGTCCATAGACAAATTTAGTATGAATTTTTTTTCAAGAATAGACTCCTAGAACTAAAATTGCCAACTATGGATCTCTTCCAATAATGGAGAACAGTTTGCCAATACCGCCAATTCCTACGGCTAGCCCGGGTATTCTATTTGATCCTAATTTGTGGTTTGAGGAACATGTCAGCAGAAGCGTCGGGTGGGGTATCTAGCGTCTAAAGGTCTTATACAAAACTCGAGAGTACCTCTGCGTCAGAATGAGAATACTCTTTGTAAATGCTTTAATATTGTCTATCATGGTCTATAGAGACTGTGTATGTATCGAAAGACTGAGCGGAGACTGCAGAGATTGCAAAATGGCGCGCAAGATTTTGCTTTAAGATTCCTCCACGTCATCATTTACCATCATTCCTTGCCAAGGTTTCAGTTAACTATGAGTAAACGAAGCCAGTTTCATCTTGCCACACATATATTCAAGGTAATACACAATAAACAGCCGCGATATCTTTACTCGCTAATGATCTGGTCCCGTTACCGACATGACCATTCAACGCGGGCTCGTAAACAACTTGCCATCATTCGCAAATATAGACACAAGTTTCCAGGGCAGTTTCTCTTATTATTATTCGGTTGTATGCAATCGATTGGGAATGGCATTACGATTGCGATATATAGGAATATTGAAGTACCACTATAACATTATTACATTATGTATAATATATTATATATTATATTATATTATAGTATGTTATATTATATTATGTTATATCACATTATGTTATATTATATCCTGCGTATAAAAGTATTGATTTTTTTAAAAGGCAGAAGGAAAGCAAAGGCGCTAGGCTCAGCAAACATCACAGCACTCATTATCCATCACCCCAACACAGGTATATACCTAGTGGGGTGATGTAATCCTGACGAAGTAATGCCCATACGCGACTTTATTTTGTGTATTACGTATATAAAAAAATGTAACGCAACGAAGAAATAATAAATAGGATAAAGTTTTAAAATAAAAAAATAAAAAAAAAACAACATGTTACTAAAATATGTTTTTAAGAAACCAAAGTTCTTTAGATTTTTTTTAGAATCATTCCTGACCTGTTAATTTGATTATTATTTTTTTATGAATTATAGGGACCATTTAGGTGTGTCAACTGCTACGAGCGAATCAGTCCACCCCGG